>RJWJ010018962.1:0-22519 GCA_004363605.1 Indri indri
CACTGACAAAGCGGAATAACAAGGAAAAACACTAGCTCTACGGTCAACCACAGGTCACCAAAAGCAGCTTCCTGGGCAATAATGACCAAAATCCTAGGCGCAGCCAGGGGCTCATACAGGTGTCAGGAATTCCATAACAATGGCTCTTTATGAGGTCAGAGCAAGAAATGGGCCAATCACAGCTGGGTATAACCTACAGCTAGTCACTTTTTTTGAGTCAACAAACACAATTATGTTCCAGGAAAGTGTTTTATTACAGGTCCAGTTTCTCAATGTTGAAGTTAATATGGTGTATATATTGAGATAAATATATATGATTTATAAATTTTACTTTCTTAGACATTACCTTTAGCATTAATTAATGCTTAAGAATTATCTGACTAGGAAAAAGGTATGTATGAACAACTTATACATACATATATAGTTAATGAAGCTATAGAACATGAGAAAAACAATCAGAATTTTTTCTCTGGGATATTACATATAAAAGTTGTCAGGTATTTTCGATAACAAACATACCAAAAGTGTAGTCTAGTTATCAGTCAATAGAGCTGGCTTTAGTTTCAAGTTCTTCTAGAAACATCTTGTAATTTTTGACTGTTTTCTTCCCTGAATTATTAGTATAAAGCCTATCTTATCTATGCTATGAGCATAAAATGAAATGGTAGACATGTAAGTTATTATTATAATAGTTCAAAGCCTTAGCTTATAATTTCCTTCTATACTATCTATGCAAATTACATTTGTTTATACAATGAAATCAAACCAGGAAAAGAAATATGACTTGTATTGAGTAGCAGCTATATGCCAGGTACTAAAGATATTCATTTAATTCTCAGAACACATATGGAGGGAAGTATACTTATGGCTATTTTATAGATGGAGAAATGGGACTCAGCAAGGATAAATGACTTGTTCGACCAAGATCACAATAGTGTCTAATAAATTGTGAATTAGATTTTAATCAGTCTTTTTCCAGACTCCAAAATCCAGATGATTTTCAGCACTTATCTGAATGTACAAAAGGCAAAATGGGCTATGATGGTAAAAGATAGGCTCTTCAATGGGTGTGACTAAGACTTGAATAATTTTAATCTGTTTTTCTGTTAGCTTTTTTTTTTTTTTTATCTATAGCAGTTTCTCAAATAAGTGTCATCCCTACCCCAAACATGCTAAGGGATTTCAAACTGAACTCATTAGAGTTAACCACATTTATTATGGTTATGATCTTTCCCACATAATAAGTTTACTTCTTGATGGCAGTAATGAGGACAAAGACTATCCGGCCAGAGTTTTCTTATATGATGAGGTGGAATAATCACGGAGTTATAGATTTCTTTCTCCTTCAACTTTATATATGAGGAAAATGTTAGCATCCCTTGCTCCTCAAGGCAGGACACAGGCACAGTCTTTGACACAATCTTTGATGGTAAAATAACATACTTTGTAACCAGAGTTCCCCTAGCACTGTCCTTTGCCTACTCCTGTCTCCTCTCTGCTAGTGAAAAATCGAGGACATGTAAAACCTACTGAAATTTCCTTCCTTTTTTAGAAGCTAGTCACAGGCAGAAGAACCTACATGGTTAGAATATGTTATGGACTTGTTTGCTTACTGCATTTGTTGACACCATATTAGATAGTGTTGACTTTTTTTTCCAAGGTCACCACTAAGTCATTTACATAACTTAATTCTTACCCTAGTCATCAGTTAAGGGGGTAATTGTGGCAAGTGTGGAAGACAGGGAATAAGAATAAACAAAGAAACAAATCACGTAATTGTATAATATTTTAGAATTTGTAAAGTACTTTCTCCGTACATAACCTTACTCAATTCTTACTCTACTCTTGGACATTATATTAATTGTATAGAATAGGCAGCTGAGGCTTAGAACAGTTAAAAATTTTACCCAAGGTCACAAAGTTCAATCTGGTAAATCAGGACTTAAACCTAAGTCCTCCAACTCCTAGTCCAAGTTTTTTTTTTCCACTATACATTAATAAGTTATAGAGGGTTATGCAATATTTTAGCCACTCACAGTTGAGTGTGATGGCTTAAGAACACAAACATAAGCTTTTGAGTCAGGTCGCCCTGCGTTTAATCTTGTGTTGCTACTTATTAGCTGTATACCATGAGAAAGTTGCTTAACATCTGAGTCTGAATTTTCTTATATGTAAACTAGGTATAATAAGGAATTATGGATACCTCTCAGAGTTATATGAGAAGATTAGTAGGATAGTCCTGAGCACCATGCCTGAATCATTAGATCTCAATAAATAGTAGTAATCATGAACAAGTACACAGGCAGTGAGTGATGAAACAGTGGACTGGCTATTATATCTTCATGCTTATCAATCCTGGTTGTGGTGGGAGGTATTTTTTTCTCTTGCTGTTAGACAGCTAGGTATAATTATTTAAGAAGGGAATAATGGGAATAGTGATAACTAGGCTTCAGATATTTAATAGAAGGAAAGGGAGGAGGTATATAGAGTCCATGAGTTTGTAACAGGCTGAAAGTAAGAAAAAGGCATAGGAAAAGTCAAATCGTTGTAGTCAAAATGTCCATCAATAAAAAGCATTTACATCTTGCAGCAACATTGTATGTGACAAAGTAGAATTTGGCCATAAACACAGGATATAACAGTAGTCCAGTCGCTAGTCCTAGTACCCGTGTTGGTCACTGGTATATATTTCCACTTATCTGAGATGAAATGATAAAAATTATAATATAGTGATTTTTCATAAAGTTACATTTATTCAGTTTAAACTCTTGCTCTTTATTTTGACATACCATCTCAGCTTTTTTTTGGATATTGAAATCTTCTTTTCTTTTGGAAAGTAATAGTGATAAGTAGTTGATAGTTTTTTTTAAGGTCCTTACTAGACAAAATAAAAAGTTGGCAAACACATGTCCATTCCTCCCTATTAACTAATATTTATTTTGAAATCCCAAAGTCTAGAAATCACTGAATCAGTTAATCTTCAAATTTTCTTACAGTTCTGGGAACCTAGGCTCCTAGATATCAAAGGAATTTATCTATGAAGACCATTCAGTAGACATCAAGCGGTGTTACCAAGGAGACATCAACACATCTAGCTCTTAACTGTTCATATTTTATACAGAGGCCCAATTCTTGTCTCCTAAGTAAATTACAGTCTAAGACAGAACAGAGATGCAGTTTGTTGTCACCCAGCACAGAGAAGATAGGATAGAAACATCAATCTAGTATACAGATTAATAATGAGCTACTTACAGCATATAATTTAGGACTGGATGAGAGGCAAGACAAAAACCATGATATGGGTTGTGTGTGTGTGTGTGTGTTGAGGGGCTGTTTACAAAGAATAGTTCTAGAGAAATCTATACCTAAAAACTAGACCAAAGGACCAAACAATCATATCATCTTAGAGTTAACCAGGGCTTTTCAATATTATTGAATTGATTTCTTTCCCCTGATGTCCTGTGGCTGGACATGACTATAGAATTTCAATGGCTAGACTAGAGAAATGGTTTTCATCATGAATTAAGAAAACAACTGCTTTGTTTTGTTGGCTTTGATTTTAATACCACATACAGGTTCTGATAAAAACATTAAATACTGCTTAAAGTAACTAGGCCAACAAACCATTATAAAGTAGTTCAGTTGGTAAGCAAAAATTGTGAAAATTTGTAATTAAGCAGATTCTCATTCTATACTCAATTCAGCCTTAGTCACAGGAGTAGGTATTTTTGAAAGGTACATTAATTATAGGTATCTATTTGGTAAGTGATTTTATTTCATTTAAATAATCTTCCACTGGTCCCACTTAATGTGGCTCCTAAAAGTACATTTATTTGTAAGTAATGGGGTGTTTAGGGCCTTGGAAAAATCTTGCTTATTGTTAAAAATATATTATTTGTTTTAATTCTGAATATAGCAAATGAACTAATGGCTTTGTAAGATAAGTATTTCTTGAAGGAAATGGCCAGGAAGCTGTTAATAATTGGGAAAACAAATTATTGAACAGAGACCCAAAACACAATTTACTGTGACAAATAAAAGTATTTATTTTTCACATTCTTCTAGAGAGTAACATATGATTTCAATGTGTTGAGCCTGAGTTGATTTACCGTTAAATTATTTCACAGATATTTATTGAGTGACTACTAAGTGCCTGGGTCTGGGAATACAAAGATAAAAGGCTTTGCTTACTAGCTGTCACCATCTCTAAGAGATGCTCAGTACACATTTAAAAATTAAAATAATTTCTGCTGGAACTAACACCACACCACATACCCACACACAGACATACACATGTATTTTAAAGGATCTAGGTATTTTACAAATGTTCAGGAACTGAAGGAAACAGGCCTTAGAGCTGGCGCCAACAGCTAATACTTCAGTATGTGACAGATTGATTTTAAAAATACTCTTTACACAATATCACTTGGATTTTCTTTCTCTTTTAGCCTCATTTTATGCAGTCTTATTTCCATAAGGTCTTCATGGCACTTTCCAGTCTAATGCAACATATTATAATTTTTGGATTTCCTGGATACTCAAGTTGGTAGAGACTCTTCAGGAATCTCAACTGAAGGTCATCGACTCCAGCCATTTTCAGATTTGTTAATCCTATCTATGTGGAGGGAAGGGGGAGAGAGGTTGCTGTTACAGCATTTGCTGGGCTCTGAGACTGCCCCTTGCTCATCCATCTCTAGGGAAAGCCCTTGCTCTGCATTTTAGAGTTTTGCTTGTTTGATAACAAGGAGGCCCCAGGCCTCTCCTGGGTACTCACACTACGTAAAGTAGTTCTCTTCATCTGCCAAGTATAAGGTCCATTTTGTTCCAGAAGGAAACCAAAAGTGGAGCTCAGCAGTGTGACTTCAGCAAACTATGCCTGCCCTCTTTCCTGCGCTTTTCTCGAATGGAACCCAGAGTTCAATCTACGGGGTTTGGCCTTGAGGAGCAGGGGGCGGGTCAGGCCGCTCTGACAAGTTCCCGGGCATCCAGCAGCTACTGCGGGCAGACTGGTTTTGGCTGGGGCCAGATTGAAACCTCTACAGTGTTTCTCTTTTCCCCTCTGGCACCATACAGAGCACTTCCCTGCAGAAGGGTTAAGCCCAGGGGTTGGCCTTGAGGAGGGGCTGGAGGAGCAGCTCTACCTGTGCAGTGAAATAGAGGGGCCATGCAGTGGCGCAAATGGGCGCAGAGCTGCCCGGACTAAACCAAGCACAACGAAAGTGGCTTTGGCTTGTCCAGAGCCAGCTGTGTATCGAAGCCCCCCAAGACCTTACGCCTTGGCTGCAGGCAGAGCACGGAAGAGTCATGGCGCAGACTGGTCCCTTTTGCCCCTCGGAGAAGCCCTTTGACCTGGTTCTGTGTTTTCCTTCTGGCCACTCCTTGCTCTTTCGAGGTGATAGCACACTTCTATGTGGCTACCTAGCGCATTGCAGAGGTCTAGGCTCCTGTTCACGGAATCTGCTTCTGCACTGTGTACTTTGGCAAAAATCACCGCTGCCAGATCCCTTTGCAACTTAGCAACCCTTCCTATTGCTGCTTCAACCCAAAGAGAAGGCCTCTGAGCGGACGATATGCCTGACGCTGTCGGGACAAACAAGTGCGGGGTCAGTGCGAACACGTTACCCCAGCGCCGCAGGGGCTGGCGCTGGGGCTTTCGCGTCTGGGTCGGAGCTCGAACCGCCCTCCCTAGAGCCTCGCAAGGAGGGAAGTAAAAGCAAGACGTCCCGCCCTGTACCCGAGAAGTTACAATAGTTCTGTTCGGATCCCTCCCTCCGCTTTCTGACACTAGAGGGTTAAATCAGGAGGGTACAACGCTATCCTTTCCTCCTCCTTCTCGCCTCCCCCCCGCCTTACCTTTAAAAAGTTAAAAAATGTCTGCAGTCGAAATCTGTTAAAGGGGCGGTGCTGGTGTTCGAGCTCTCTTGGCACGAGTCGCTGAGAAGGCTGGCTAGGGGCGTGAGTTCCCTCCACCAGCACCAAAATACTGAAAAAAGAGAGAGAGAGAGAGAGAGAAAGAGAGAGAGATCAGAAGGGGGGGGGGAGGCAGACACACACTTTAGATAAGGACAATTAGTCACTAGCAAAACCCAGTAGGAAGAGAGGTTTGAATCAGAGGGATTGAATGAGGGTGCTCTGTGCCTTCCCTGAAGCCATGCCCTCCAGCAACTCCCGCCCCTCTGCGTGCCTAGCCCCGGGGACTCTCTACTTGGCTCTGTTGCTCCATCTCTCTCTTTCCTCCCAAGCTGGAGACAGGAGACCCTTGCCTGTAGACAGAGCTCCAGGTTTGAAGGAAAAGACCCTGATTCTACTTGATGTGAGCACCAAGAACCCAGTCAGGACAGTCAATGAGAACTTCCTCTCTCTGCAGCTGGATCCGTCCATCATTCATGATGGCTGGCTCGATTTCTTAAGGTAAGGCAGGGGCTTCGATGGATCATTTTACATTTTTTTAGTAAACACCTCCGCAACCCCTTCCTGTGCCCCAGTCAAAAAGGGGAAGATAGAAGAAGTAGAAGAAGGAAGAAGAAGAAGAAGAAGAAAGAAAGAAAGAAAAAATAACAAGCCAAGAGGATCTCTCAAAGAGAAGAAAGGTTTTCCTTTTCCTGGAATATTTGCTGAGGCTGTAACTAGTGATTGAGAAAAGCAATGTTTTCTATTAAGATGCACATGTTTGCAATGCAGAAGGCATTTCAGAAACTTATCAGTTATGACTGAAAAAATGTTGTGCTTACATATATCCACAATTAGCCTCCCCGTCTCCTTCTGAAAGAGAAACAAGAGGTTCAGGTCAGTTACAAAAGCTAAGAAAAGGTCTCGAGCAACAAAGACCCGAAAGGAATGGCTGTGTGTGTGTGTGTGTGTGTGTGTGTGTGTGTGTGTGAGAGAGAGAGAGAGAGAGAAAGAGAGAGAGGGAGAGAAAGAGAAAGAGGGGAGAGAGAGACACACACACAGTTCATGTGTGTCTGTGAGTGTTCAAGCGAGTATTGCATGAAAGTGGACTTTTCCACGTAAAGATCGTTTTGTCAGTTCTCTCCCACTCCCAGACAGAAAACGAATTTAAGGAGAGGCTTGAGCGGTGGGCAAGTTGGATCGGAGTTTTAAAATTTTATTTTATATCCTTCACTGTCATCTCCAGACTTCAGGACTTTGTAAGGCACTTTTTATAGACGGACCCCCCCCCCTTAAATTTCCTCTCGTAACTGCATACTTTAGTTTTGCTTTAAAGAAAAAAAATCCTCGCTGGGGTCACAGCGTTTATAAGGGGAGCGGTAAGGGTCTTAGAAATTACTTCGGGGATGTTTTGGAGTTCTGAACCCAGCACTGATGGATTAGCAAACCAGGAGGTTTGTGATCTCCTTTGCTGTAGGGCTTGGAATCTAATTGGGCTCACCGTCTCCCTGGGTTGTTACAGTTTAGCAGTTAGGCAACTGCGATCCTTTCCCATCAGGACAGAGTTGCAGTGTAAAAAAAGAAATAAATAAAAATTGCAATGTCGAATCCAAGTGTTGAGTTTTTAAAAATCCCCCCAAGTTGGAGCCTCAGCTGTGGGTTTCCCCCAGGCCTGAGAGCTCTCAATCCTACTCTGCCCTGAGGCCGCGTCCGCCGTGCGTCTTTCGTGAGTATTTTTCACTCCTTGAGAAATTCGAGTTTTGCTTTTAGGGATGCTTCCGCCCCTCAGCTCTCGGGGTGTCCCCCTGACCTCGGCGGGGTCTGGGGACGCGGCAGGTAGCAGTAGGCGCCACGTGGAGCGCTTCTTCCACGTGGAGGGAAAGTAGCTGGAGATGTGAGTGGTGGTCGCCGCCACTCTGGAGGCCGTTTCGGTTCCCTGCGGGTGCAGCCGCAGCAAGGGCGGAACAGCTAGTTCTGCTTGGCTGACTTCTCCTCGAAAACTTTTCTGTCCAGCGGAGCTTGTCTCTGAGGTCGTCTGAATGTGGAGTGCGACAGGGGTTTTCCGAAATGCACACCCCACTTGCACTGCATTCCTCCAGCTTCATGAACTCCTCGGGTTTCTTTCTTTTTAAAATCAGCCCGTTCGTGCTAAATGCTTGCCTGCCTCAGAAAAGATTCTGGAAGGCAGCTTTTCGGGGAAGAAGCCGTGGCGGGGCGTATTTGCATTGGCTGTGCAGGCTTCCGGATGGAAGGTTGTTGGAAATGCCCTTTCTTCGGGACCAGATTCGCGCAGATGTCTGTTCTGCCCCCAGCCAGCCCACGCGACGCCTTGACTGCGCCCGCCTTGGAGACCTCAGCCAAACGACCCTTTTGGCTACAGGACCTCTGAGGTGGCCACATCTCTTCTCAAAAACTCTCCAAAAGTGGAGTCTACGGTTTTTTTCTTTCTCGAATCCACATTCTTTATGATGCTCTTTACTTTCTTAATTTGGATTTGGATTTTCAGAACTGAACCGGCAAAGCGTTGAAAATAATTTACCGATCTGGAGCTCAATAGTTGATCCCCTGAGCATTATCAGCATCTACATTGCTCCTTCCCTACTCCTTCCCAAACGTAGCAGCGTTTGGCTTTTAAAAAAACTATTGATGCAAATCCTGAACTTAAATACATGTAAATGCTATTGACCGGGTGCTCCTTGAGTTTGCCCAGAAACGCTGGTGCCGCATTTCGGCAACCTCGCTTTTAACCCAGCGCTTCCAAACGGCCCCAAGTGGGAAGGAAAAAAGATGGAGCTCAATGGTCGTGGGGTGGGGAGGAGGCTGTTACCTTTCTTGAGATCAGGCTGAATATTTCAGGGGCCAAAGGGACATTGCTTTTATTGTTGGGGGGTGGGTGGGGGAAGTGTTCTCGGAAAGGCAAGGATTTACCTCGGGTATCTCTCCGCCCGGAATTTGGGGAAACAATGAGGTTGTTAGAATGTAGTGAAAAAGGAAAATCAGGCATTAAAAGAAAAAAAAGTCAGAATCCACCTGACATCAGGCTCCATCCGTGTTTTGAGAGAAAGAAGGCAAGTTTCACCTCCTACACTGAGGTTGCGGGGCTTCTGAGGCCAAGGAGGTAATGCCAGTTTTCCTCGTAGAAGTTTGGCAACGGCCAGAGGCCAGCGGTCGGTGCGCCTTGCGCGTCTCCTCTAGGAGCGCTTTCCTGGCAGTGGCAGAAACCGGGCAACTGCGCCTTGGCGCCGTGTTAGCCGCACGTATCCCCCTATCCCATACACACACCCTGAGAACAAATACCATTTCTAACCCTTTGGAAATGGTCTGGATGTCTGCAGGAGGGGGCCGCTGCGGTCCGCTGGGCGCAGGAGGCGTAGCCCCCGGGAGCTGGGTGGCCAAAGGCTGGGAGGTCTGGGGTGCAAGGCGCACGAGAGACACTGCAGAGCGGCCGGGGGCTATCGTGGACCGTGGGCTGGGGCGGGCACAGAACCCCTAGCCCCGGCCAGGTCGCCCGCAGGGAATGGGAAGAGGACCCTGCTCCGTGCCCCGCGCACTCTCGCCTTCTCCCTGGATCCTTTCCTCTTTCTTTCTCTACCTCTGCAGCTCCAAGCGTCTGGTGACCCTAGCCCGGGGACTTTCTCCCGCCTTTCTGCGCTTCGGGGGCAAAAGAACAGACTTCCTGCAGTTCCAGAATCTGAGAAACCCGGCGAAAAGCCGCGGTGGCCCGGGCCCGGATTACTATCTCAAAAACTATGAGGATGGTGAGAAACTTGATTACCATTCTTGCAGGGTGGAGGGAAATCTGGGGAGCCGAAGAGAGCACCCGCTGTGTGTGTGTGTGTGCGCGCGCGCGTGTGTGCGTGTGCGTGTGTGGTCTGTGTCTGTGTGCGCGCAAGAGGCAAATTTGGAGGAGGGCCTGGTTGAAACTCCCCTAAAAAGCTGCAGGCTGCGGGCAGTGGGACACCGCATTGTGGGACCCTGACGTGATTACGCAAAGGGTTCGGTAGGTTGTCTTCGTCCCAGCTGCCGGCCTTCGCTGGGCATCTAAGTCTCCGAGGCCAGGAACTGCAAGCCAAAACTGGCAGGCTAGTCCTGGGTGGAGAAGATGCAGCGAGTTTCTTGAGAAAATTCAGCCAGGTTCATAGATTACTAACGGGTTAGGGTCACGTTTCATTCCTAAAACTCTAGGCAAAAGTGTCTTTGTTTTTCTTATTTCTTGCCTTCCTGGGATGAGGATACAGAGAGATTCATTCTTTTTTTTTTTTTTTTTGAAACTCACTCTAAAGTTTTCTGGAATAATCCCTTTTAGATTGATCTTTTGTTGAAGAATGTTTGAAAATCTCCACAGTGGGTTCTCTTTCAGACTGACTAATCTCAGACTCACAATTTTTCTGTTTTAAAATGGGATTACAAATGCCAGCCTTCTTTCCTGCCAGGATCAGATGAATTAAGTGTTGGAAGGGCTTTAAAACTCGAAAGCCTATTACAGTGTGAGAAGCTGATCTTTTTTGGTTTTAACAGTTCCAGTTTTACTGTGGAAAAAATGAAAATGTTATTTAAAAATTTTTGTTTAGAAGGTTTGATGTTAATATCTATGAACTTTCTGTTTGAGTAGAGGGACATACTTTCAAAGAGGCATGATGGGAATTGGTGTATCTTTAGCCTGCTGACGCTGATTGAACAGAAGAGTCATTAGTGTCCGTTCTTCAAGGGCTTTCTCTCCCCTGCCCTTCCTTCTCATAAGTAAACTACGGTTTTATTTTTAAAGGGCTCAGGAACAGGTTTTCAGAACCCCCTGGATTTTGTTACATCATGTCCTTATAAATCAGCTAAACGAGGAAATGCCATTGTATTTTCTGGGATCTTCACTGAATGGGACTTCTAGAGAAGTATTGGGATCTGTTTTAAGGGTGACTGAGGAAGATTTTTTTTTTTTTATGTGCCAGAATAAAGAAAGAGGGCAAGGCTGAGGCTTCTTGAGTTTGAAGCAACATGTCTAGGACTTACTCTTTAATAACATATGCCAAAGCATGTAGGTGTTTAAGGCTTTATCTTTTCAAAGGTAAAAGTCATCGCCATAAAAATGTGGATTGCATGTAGATTTTTGCTGTCAGTGTAAATGCTGAAAGGTAAAAAATAATCTTTAACAGCAACTCTGATGGTAATTTGACTCAGCACCTTGTAGCTCCCAGGGTCACTGTGATCAGACACAAGAAGGGAGAATATTAATGGTTTTCCTGATGAGACTGTTCTTCTTCCAATCCATTTGAACTACTTCCTATTTAGTTTGTGGAAAAACTTGTAAGATACCCAGGAATTGCTGGGGGAAAAAGGATTATTATAAATTTAGAAATCGGCCAATTTTCCTAACGTTATATCTGGGATTATATTATTGATTCATTTAAAACAGTGAGATCTGCTTAAAAGAAAGGCTACAATTTGTTTCCCTTTTTAAAAGGAGAAAGTAGGCATCAAGGGGAGAAAAGAAATTGGCAGAAGGCCGTGCCCCATAAAACTTTACAGAATTAGAAAACTCAGAAATGGAAAAGATCTAAGAGATCATCTTCTGTCCTTCTACCACTTAGGGGCCAGTATAGGATCCTTCCATATGGAATCCTTTTCTTGTTTTGTCCAAGTTGGTATTAAATATCTCTAGGAATGTGGTTTTCACCACTCCTGGAAGAGAGAGTTCTTCTGTCCCATCGGTTTTTGCCAGAAAATTACTCCTGAATTGTCCCTTTATAAATATTTATAATTATTTATAATAATTTACAATTATTCCTATTTGCATTTTTTAGACAACTGCCCTCAAAATAATTTTGTCTGTGGTGTGGGTGTTAGCTTCGATAAAAGGTTTCTCATAGCTGTTTTTTATCTAGACTACCTGGACCTAATTCTTTTAAAACTTTCTTTAAAGTCAGTCCTTCCAGACACTAATCTGTTTTATTGCTCCTAGCTGAGCTCCTTTTGATTTATGCCTCCCTGGTAATAAGATGCTCTGAACTATATCAGTATTTGAGGCCTTAGCAGAGTTAAAGAGAATAGGAATGTCCTATTTCTGCCCTTTGATGCTCACATATCCTTAAATCACCCATACTATCTTTGTTGTTGCATGTTGCATTGCAGAATTTGAGGCAAAAATGTGTTTGGTATAGTCTCAGCAATTTTTCAAACATTATACTTCAGTTGTCACTTTTCATCCAGTGATAACTGTTATCATCAAGAACATCTTAAAATAATTAGATACTCTTAGAAAATGGCCCTGTAATAAGCACTTGGGCATGAAGATACTTTATGATTAATAAAAATGTACTTCTTTAAACAATACAGAATAACTACATACATTTTGAGTAATAAGATACACCTACCGTCACATTATGAAACTGAATGCTGTGGTGAAGAGAAAATGGAATTTGGATTCAAAAAGCCTGCATTGCAAGGCCTGGCTCCATCACTTACGAATATGTGGCCCTGGGTTTACTGTTTCTCTATAACATGTGGATAATGATACTACCTGCTGTACATTTCTTCTCTGAGGGTTCTAAGAGGTAATGTTTGTAAAATATTTTATTGACCGAAAAACACTATAAGCAAGCTACTTTTATTAAAGGCAACTTCAGGAAATTCATAGCATATACTTAATGTATTAAAGTGGGATTAAGAAGTGAGTAAGATTAGGTGAGACAAACTTATATAGAAGGAAAGAGGTAAATTTAGGGAATCATTTGAGAGGATTAAGAGTTTGTAGGGAGAATTATCTTTAAGGAATACGGATGAGAACCTAAGGTGTTTTTTTTTTTTTTTTTATGTGTGTATGTGTTTGGTGATGAGAGAAGAGGTTAATCTTTAGTTTTGTTATGTGCTAATATTAAAATGAACTGATAGTTCCAGCTTGGGCCAAAAACACCATTTTTTTCTGGTTAATTCATGCATTTGCAACCTGATGTGATGTTTTTTGTCGTTGTTTCCCCTGAATTATTTTCATTTATTTATTTATTTTTAGAGACAGAATCTTACTGTGTTGCCCAGGCTGGGGTGCAGTGGAGTGATCATGGCTCACTGCAGATGCAAACTCCTGGGCTTAAGTGATCCTTCTGCCTCAGCCTCGAGATTAGCTGGGGCTATAGGCATGCACCACCATGCCCGGCTAATTTTTTAATTTTGTTTTTTTGTAGAGACAGGGTCTTGCTTGCTGCCCACGCTGATCTTGAACTCCTGGGCTCAAGCTATCCCAAAGTGTTGGGATTATAGGTGTAGTCCACTGTGCCTGGCTCCTTGAATTAATAATGCAATTAACAAGCTTCCATTTTTCAAATATTTTTTGAGCATAGTAATGCAACTGCCTTTTTTCTAACTTTGTAAAATCACTGTTTACGTAATACTTTGGGAGTATCTCTGGTTACTCCTTTAATACAGTTAACTAGTCCACTCTATGCTTAGGCACCTTGAATTCCATATAAACATAGTGATGATGGAGGAAGTAAAAATAGAGTTGTTACTCATATGCCAGGAATCTTACCTTTGTCTAACTTCCTTTCTGTTCTGTGTGATGTTATGCTTTACTTGCTCCTGACAAAGAAATCTTGGGTTAATCTTCTGTTTCAGTCTATCCCTCTTTGTTATATATTCAGTGTGCTTTATTTGTGTGTCTATTTCTTTATGGCCACAACAGTGTCTTTAATGAAGATGTACACCATTTATTAGGCACATCAAAAGCCAGCTTACTGTTTCTAAAATGTCGTATTCCTCATGTCACTCTTTTGCTAAAAAACCTTGGTTATTTTTGGATTGCTTATAAAAAATGTTCAAACTCCTTAACTTGGCATTCAAAACCTTTCACATTTTAGTCTCAGCTTACTTATACTGCCCTGGTTTCCATATACCTATTAATACAGCCCTATTTGATTATTCACTGTCTCATTAAAGCACCCTCATTATCTCAACCCCTACCTTTGTTCAGGTAGCCTATCACTGCCTTGAATGTCTTTCTCTTGGCTCTGTTCAGATCTTACTCCATCCCACTCAATTTTTGAAGGCCCATTGCAAATGTTTCTTACTTGTACAAACCCTTTCTTGAACAGGTCATTCCAGTTATCTCTTCTTTCTCTAGGCTGTTGTAGTTTTTATTCTTTATGCTCTTCCTTTGGCCCCTTCTGCTTTGTTTTGCTGTTTACATATATCTGTATATTTGTTTGTTTTACCTTTCCAACTAGAATGCAAATTCTTATAAGAAGGAACTATATCTAATTATTATATATCCCACAATGTCTAGCATATATGAAACATGGTAGATCTTCAGCAAATATTCTAGGCACATCATAAGTTGAGAGCACTGTGAAAGGCCCTGGGCAATTGGAGGTGACCAGTGGAGAAATGGGTGAAGGATTACATGAAGATTCTATTCGTTTTAACCTGCAACACATATTCCCATGAAGTCCATTCTTGATGCTTATTTTCAATGACATTATTCACTATTTTAATGATGTGCTCCTTATTTTTTGTTATCTAAGTTGTCTTGGTTTCATGATGTGTATTAAATTAATTTTATCACCCAGTTTAAAGCCTTGCACTTGGAACCACACGATTTTTTTTAGTTGTGTCTGTTTCTTCCTTGCTTTTACTTTTACTTTTTTCCTGGTTAGCTCTTTGTAATTTCTATCCCTGATTTTCCAATTCCTAATAATAATGCCTTTTCACAACTTTCCAATATCTTTTATCTCTGTCTCCTGAAGATTTTTCTCTTCAGAGTTCTTAAATTCTAAATGATGAATACAAGTACACTTTGGAAACTCTAAGGCATTATACAATTATTATTGTCCTCTTTTCTCCAGGAAGTTTTCCTAGTTATCATAGAGGTGAGATAGTGAATTCTTTTTATTTCTATTCCCATTCTATCAATCAAGACATATGACATAAGAACAGCACAACTGCCAAAATACATATTTGTCTTGAATGTATCTATCTTTCATTATCTCATTTTATTAATATTTCACATAATGTTTCTTGAAATTCAGTTACATTTAACGAGTATTTACTGATTACCTACTCTGTGTTTTGTTTGATTTTGGGCAAAGGATGACAGAATATAAAATATTATAAATAAAAGATGCTATCCCAAATCATCATTAGAGCTGTTAGCTCTAAAATATGTAATTTAAAAAGAAGAGGAAGAAGAAAGTACATGTGTGAGGGAAGAGGTTGGTTGGGTAAATACAAATAAGATTATGGGAATCTTGTATTTTAGGCAGAGTAAAATGGAATTGGGCCTAAAAGAAAAAAGAGGCTGTTATAACTTCTTTTAGTCCATTGGAGAAGGGAAGGACATACTTTCAACATGGGCTTTCCGTGACACTTGCATTCTCTCATCGTCCCTTTCTAAATCACTGTGTTATATTAACTGCCCTTGACAAGGTTTAAGTTATAAAGCATGCTTGAAAGATAATTTAAAATTGAATTATTAATTAGATTCTTATATTGTCAGATTATAAAATAAAGAAAAGTTCTTAAAATTTGCTTAATAATTTTATGTTATTCTTTGTAGAGTAAAAATAGTATTTTATAATATTCATTTATTCATTCTTTTACTTATTTAGTGGGCATCCAGTTTCAGATCCTGTTTGACACTGAGGCTGGGAAGATGAATGAGGCCCAGGTATCATTGTCAAATTACTTACTATTGACCTCGAATCACTTTAGTGGCATCAGCCAAAAGCAGTTTCTAGAGATTTTTAGGCCCAAGAAAAGCCTCCATTCCAGCTTCATTTGGCATTTCACGATTTGTCTGTCAGTAACTTTAGAAGGATTTCATATTATATAATATTGTATTAAAGGGTATCGGTAATCACCTGAAGTTTTATATATGTCTTATTCTGCCTTTTGGAATAAAAATGAATACATTTCTGTATCATCATTGAAATTTGGTACCCAGTTCCTGGGTGTGAGCTGGAGTTCACTAGAGCTCTGTGAATTTGAATTTAGCGTTATACAAAGATTTAGTCATCATGTCATTTAGTCACAATTTAGTCATTGTGGCCATGTACATAGTGCTGGAAGTGGCAGAGATCAAGAAACACTGTTCTATTGCTTGTGGAGGTGGCTTAATTAATTTCATTGAATCAGAAAAGTCAGTAAATAAACCTTTCAGTGTTGACTACATTTATATAATTTATCACCTAGTCGTTAGGGACAAAGGTAATCCATCAAATTTCCTGTACAACACAAACTGTGCTACTGTCGACAATACCAAATATCATTATTTCTCCTGCCAAATTCGTTTAATTCTCTCTCCTGTTCTCCTAAGCCCTACTGATGGGATAGGGACCTCATGGAAGACAAGCAGTTTCTTTCAAAATTACATGGGCCTGTTTAGCCAGCCAGTCGCATGGTCTGGGCTCCCAGGAGCCTCTTCTGAGAATCCTTCATCAAAATGGATTGAATGTTAAGAATCTTAACTTCAGTGCGTCTTAGTGCTTTAATTAAGCTTTCAGTTGTCTCAGTCTGTGAGGCAATGGATTCAAACTGTGAGCAGTGTGTGTGTGTGTGTGTGTGTGTGTGTGTGTGTGTGTGTGTGTGTGTGTGATGGGGTTGGGGGAGAGGAAGGGAGAGAGAGAATGAAATATGAGAATGAGAGAATTTGGGGTTTTATTCCATGCATTTGTCCATTGATGGTGATTTAGGCTAAGTGAATACTAGTGGTTAGTGCTATTCAAGGTATAGATACCTTGTGCAAGTTTGTTGAACTCGTTTATCCTTTGGCTTTCATGTTCTCGTTGAGTTGGGTTCAATCCCATTCTTTCTTCACTTTAGCGTGGTGAAAAACATTGTAATTTTGTTCAATTCAATAAACATTTCTGATTATCAGTTGTATGCCAGGCTTAGTGCTAGATATTGGGGCTACCAAGATGTGTAAGACATGAGCTGTACTCTCAAAGTTTTGTGGTCTTATATATTCAATGTAATTTCATAATGGTCTCCAGTAGCATATCTCTGCTTTAGTCAGACTAATCTTTGTTTAGCCACTCTACCTCTTCACTTCACATATACTATAGCCTCCAACTTGAACATACATCTCCCCTTCCAAATTCAAAATTTTACTTGTCCTTTCCTTTAAAACTCTGCCTAAGTCCCCTCTTTCATTAAGTTTTTTGCAAAGTCAATCCCCATTAATCTCTCCCTCTTTCTCTGAATTATTCTGAAATTCTTCTCTGAATATGCAGTCTAATTTAGTGCAAGTGCCAGAATTTATGTTTGGTTGACTTAAGCAAATCATTTTTGTCCCTAGGAATTTACAATCAAAACATCCTGGCATTGATACGCACACACAAAACCATATAGACATAATCATCATCATACTGAATGGAACAGACACATTAAGTCAAAGTATTATGTTATTTGAAAAGCTAAGTGCATATGTCTTGGTTTTTGTGTGGCAAGTAATGAGTGAAAAATATAAGCTACATATTTAGAAAACACAGGGTACACGTATATATCTACATGTTTGTGCTGAAGGAGTTGGGGGCTAAACAGTACCTTATTTTCACTTGCTTTGGAAAGGCAAAAATGCCTTGAAGGATGGAAAGTGATGTTAGAAAACTGGAAAAGGTAAATAGCCCAGATGTGGGGCATTATCTCTGAAATACTATAGAAGGATGGATGTTTATCTGCAGCCTAATAATAGTAATACTATAATAATAATATTACCTAATATTATTGAGTACTTATTTTGTGCCAGGTACCATTTTAAACAATTTACATGCATTAACACATTTAATCCTCTTGTCAACCCTATGAGGAAAGTACTATTTACTCCATTTGACAAATGGGAAAACCAAGGCACAGAGAGGTTAAGTAACTCATCTAGCTAATGAGTTGTGGAGCTGGGACCCAAGGATATCAGTCATTAAACCTAAAGCACTTATTGTCTAAAAATCACTCCTTTGGCTATTTTCATATAGGTATTTTTCAGTAAATACTTGTTGACTGGTTGTTTCCCACTTATTTGGTAGCCTAACATGCTAAAGGGAATAGTTGCTTTTCCATTTATTGTTCCTGCTTTTTAAAAAAATTTATAGGATATTTCTGGTTGGTACTTAATGTCTTTATTCATACTTTAACAGATTTATGTTTTTTATTCATTTCATTAATTACCAGTGTAATGAATGTGCACTTTAATGCACATTTAATAATATACATATCAAATAAAAAATGAAAACCATCTTTCATGTTCTATCTCCAATCCCTCTCCATAGATGTAAACACTTTTAATAGCCTGGCATGTATCTTTCCAGAGCTTTTGCTATGCATACAGAATTATATACATTTAAAAAAATTTTTAAATTTTATTTATTTAAATTTTATTTATTTATTTTTTATTTCACTAGATTTAGGATGTATAAGTGGTTTTTTGTTACATGGATGAATTATATAGGGTTTTGTTGTACCTGTCACTCAAATAGTATGCATCGTACTGGTAGGTAGCTTTTGATCCCTCACTCTGCTCCCACTCTCCCTCCTTCCAAGTCTCCAAAGTCTCTTATACACTCTGTGTGACCATGTATACCTGTCATTCAGCTCCCACTTATAAGTGAGTACATGTGGTATTTGTTTTTCCATTTCTGAGATACTTCATTTAGGATAATGGCTTCCATGGTTCCATCCAAGTTGCTGCAAAAGATATTATTTAACTCTTTTTTATGACAGAGTAGTATTCCATGGTGTGTGTGTGTGTATGTGTGTGTGTGTGTGTGTGTGTGTGTGTATGGAGAGAGAGAGAGAGAGAGAGAGAGAGAGAGAGCAATCTTCTTTATCTACTCATCAGTTGATGGGCACTTAGGTTAGTTCCATATCTTTGCAATTATGAATTATGCTGAGATAAACATGTGTCTTTTTGATGTAATGAATTATTTTCCTTTGGGTTGATACCCAGTAGTGGGATTGCTGGATTGAAGGGTAGGTCTACTTTTAGGTCTTTGAGGAATTTTCATACTGTTTTCCATAGAGGTTATACTAATTTACATTCCTACGAACAGTGAATAGCATTCCCTTTTCACCGCATCTGTGCCAACATCTGTTGTTTTTTGATTTTTTAGTAATGGTCATTCTGGCAGGGGTAAGGTGGTATCTCATTGTGGTTTTTATTTGCATTTCCCTGATGATTAATGATGTTAAACATTTACATTTTTGCACATATAAGTGGAATCATATTTTTGTGCAACTTGCTTATCTAGATAACCTTTTAGTTAATAATTATTCTGTGTTTTTCAGTGTCTAAAGAATAATCTGTGTGTGGAGGAACTGTTATTTAGGTATTCTCTTTCACTGGTTCTTTTCTCTTTTTTGTAAGAACCTATCTATTTGCTATTTGTCTATAGTTTCCAACAAAGCAGCCTTGTAATATCACATTTCTCTGATCTAAATTATTTCTTTTCCCGTAATGTCTTTTTAAACATCCTTATCCATCTTAATCCTTTTAACTATAATACATTCTTTGGGTAAATGTCATGAAAATGGCCACAGCAAAACTAACCCTATGCATCAAAGTATGGTTTCCTTTAGTAAAGCAAGTGTGTTGTAAAGTTTTGGATACAGATGGAAAGTGACACTAAAATTATTTTGACTTTTGGTTTGAATAGAGTATCACTATGTAATTTGCAAGAGACCCTGAATGAGGATTTTTTGATGCTCTTTGGATGTCACTTATCTTATTGAAGGTGCTCTGTGAATTTGAACACTAGTTAGCCTGCAAAGAGAGACTGATAATGACTTGGCATGATGTTTAGTTAGAAACAAACTAAAGAAGGTAGCCATTTTTGAATCCGTTCCTAATCAGTTGTTTGCAGGAAAAAAATAATTACACTTCATATTTGGAAGGTTCTTTTTTTATTTCAGCATATTATGGGGGTATAAATGTTTAGGTTATGTATATTGCTCTTGTCCCTCCCACTCTCCCGCCCCCAGTCAGAGCTTCAAGCGTGTCCATCCCCCAGAGGGTGCTCATCGCACTCATTATGTATGTATATACCCATCCCCTCCTCCCTCCTCATGTTCTTTAAAGATTATAAAAACTACTCTGATCCTCATAGTATAGTATTCTTATTTTAAATTGGCAGCTTCATTTTATAAATGAGAAAACAGACTCCAAGGAAGTTGCTCCAAGTAACATGGCTTTTATGTGGCAGAGCTGGGATTAGAACTCAATAGTTCTACTTTCAGGCTTGACACTCTTAAATGAAGTATCACAGCTAAAAGTAATCCCTTCACTCCAATGAACTGAACTGGGGTAGGTACTTGTGTTCTATGGTGGTTGGGCCAATCTGAAACAGGTTTTCTGGGAGGCTAGAATCAGGCTGAGGTTTCTGGGAGAGAACATGTCTGCTTTAGGTGTGCTGGGATCAGTTCTGGATTCTTCCATGTTTTTGAACTGTTCTTTATTGACAAACTCTTGAACAGGCCGCAGAATGCCATTCTTGGATACCTAAGACTTGAATCCTAAACCGCCTTTAGCATAGGCCCCAAACCCATGGTGTAGTTAGAACCAGTCTGGAGAATGGGACAGAGGAGACTTTGAGAGCACTCTGTGGGATGCCAAAATCACTTCAGAGACTTCCAACAAAGATTTTAAAAGCCTTTTAAATGCTGATATTCATTATCTATTACAGTGTACCCAGTGAGAGGGAGGAAGAGTCTGTTTCATTTACTACAGAGGAGACCCTTAGTGAGTAAGTGGAGGAGCTGGAGTTTTCTGGTGAAATAGTCATTAAACCACGCACACTTTAAATGCATATAAGCACCATTGAGATAAATCTTTGTGTATCTCTCAGTGACCTGATAGGTATGCTATTCTTCTCTGGGTGTGTATTTCCTTGTAATTGTTGGAAAACCAGATCATGGACTTATTTGTCTGGCCATTATGAATTTTCTTGGAAGAGTAGACTCAGGGTAAATCCTGTGAGATGTAGATTCAGAAAGTACTACAGGCCAGGTTTAGCCAAGTTAAAATCCATAGGTGAAACTAAACATGTAACCTAAAACTATTAGAAAAATAAATGCTATTGTTTCCTAGAACATTTGTAGAAGCAAATGAATGGCACCCCAGTCCAAAGGTCAGGATTTTCAACAACTTGCAGCAGAAAACTTACACTTATTGAATGTCTTCACTAGGGGTTTTTGTGTTAGTGGATGACTGAGGTCTTTTGTTTCATTTGTTTTCCTCATGGCAATAAAGTTGAAATTTAGCAAGCTTTCAAAATGAAATTTCTCATAGAAGTTATAACCACAGGTTTTAAGTTTTCATCACCTAAATGTGGAACAGAACAATTGAAAACTTGAGGGGAGGGGAAAAAAAGAGTTGAGGACACATGTGGTGTGTATCAAGAATCGGTGTAAATCAGGAAGGTGTGGTAAGGGGGATTTCCTGTGTTACAGACCTGCTGAAATAATACTGCCCCACCTCCATCAGTAAATTTCAAATGAAGGTGCTGACCTTCCTGACACCTTGCAGAGGTGGTTTGCCCCTTACCTGACACTCCTGAGTTTTCTTGAAGCTGCAGTCCACAGTTTGCAGCTAGGAAAAAACCCATCTTTGGGGATAACGTGTTATTTGATTGTGTCAGTTATCTACCTGTATCTTGGGGCCAGACTAGTACATCTGAGCCTGTTCTTTTTATCCCTCTGTAGCAATAATTCATTTCTAGGTTTCCAAGTACAATAATAATAACAACTATGATTTATTGAGAACTTAAAAGTCCCAAGTACTAGGCCAAGAACTTTTCAAAGGTGATCAGATTTAGTCTTCACAACCCCCTGAGGCAGGTACTATTAATTGTCCCATTTGATAGAAGCTAACAGAAGTTAATCGGTGGTTCCCAATGCTAGCTGCCTGTTAGTATTAGCTAAGGAGCTTTACAAAATATTGGGTCCTAGGAATCTCTAGGGTGGAGCTGAGGCATTGTGATTTAAACAAATCTCCCCAGTTAGTTCTAAAGTGCACACCAGGGTAAGAATCTCTGGGTGTAGTGATTTGCCAAAGGCACCCAAAGGCACTCTTGCTGGTCTGTAGTGAAGTTCAAATCCAGAATCCAAGCATAGATAGTTTGAATCTAAAGCCCATGCATAGCCAACTCTACTGCAAAGATGGCTGAACTTTTAATGTGCATATGAATCACCTGGGGATCTGGTTAAAAATGAGTTGCTGCATTTCTGATAAACTCACAGGTGATGCCCTCCTGCCGGCCTGCGATGGCCACTTGGAGCAGCAAAGCTTTGCTTCTGGATACTAGTATTAGTACCTATTGTAGCCAGAAGGAGAAAATGTTGACTGAAAGGCAGCAATAAGATGGGGAACTGCTCATACATTTTGCTTTAGTGATGATGGCAGGATCACAAGCTAATTATAGAACCTTCTCAGTGTTTTCTTAGGGGTATCCTAGACTTTCCTAGGGCTTAAATCACCTGTTGCAGGTTATTTCCCTGTTCTTGAGAACCTTGGAACTTCAAGACTGTGGTGAAACTAGTAAAACTTCACTTGCTGAGGAATTTTTATATGTCAGGTAAAGCTGTGGTTGTAATTGCTAAATTGGTCAGTTGGCAAAAATCCTTTTCTCCTATTCTTAAAGGGGGCTAAAAGAGAAATTCA
>RJWJ010018963.1:0-32118 GCA_004363605.1 Indri indri
CATGTCCTTCAGGCCTCATCAGAGCACAAAGTTCCAAGTGACTTCAAAGGGTTTTCTGTGCTCAGATGAGCTCTATGGGGCATGAGAAATGAACTGACACCAGAGGTGCAATGAAAGGTAAAAATCACAGCATCACCACAGCTCTTGGGTTAAGCGGCAGGCTAAATTACTGCACCTGGATATATGAATCTCAAGGGTTCATGATGGAAAAGATGATAAGCATTTAAGGCAGAAAATAAATCTGAGTTCACTCACTGGATTCAGGAAAAGTTTTCCTCACCAAGTAATGTAGGTAACGTTTCATTATTGTTATGAAAATCTGTCAGCTTCCTTGTTTAAAGAAGAAAATAAATACAATGATCAAGCATAAAAGCAAAAACAGTATCTGGTTCACAGTAGGTAATCCATATATGCTATTTGGATAAAAACAGTCCCTTCACAGCTCAATAGGTATTTTTTTCAAAATCTTGTATTTACAGTGTTGTGAGTTCTAGGGATACTGAGAAATTAAAGACAGAACAAGAAATACGTAGAAGAAATTCTATATATCTCTCTGTGCCAGCCTCTCTTCTCTCTAAAAGATCGGCCTTTGCAAAGGGAAGAAAGACTATTGGATTCAGATACTATGCTCTTTGACACAAATTGTTACAATAACTTATTGTAAACAGGAAAATATAAAATTTAATACAGTGTTTATATACATGTTAAAAAGAACACAGTATCTCAAAATGAAGTGGCTTATAATTTTAGGTAGACTGTGCACTTGATAGATAGTTATGGTTTGCATTTTTGAGAACTTAATTCTTTAAATAATCATTATTTGATATAGATAAATATGAATTTTATTCTCTAGATTTAGGATTTTTATTGTCTCCCATTCAAACATTTGTGTTTATGGACTTTTCAACTTTTCTTTATTTCATGAGAGTTCCCTCTTCACAAATATCACTTTGAGTGTTCTTAGAGCTCATACTAATATTCCTTTACAATTTATCGATAATGGCATGAGATTAAGAGTCATAAGAGTCTTTTGGAAAACTGCTATAAGCAGAAACAAGTTTCCCTTCTGCTTTTTAGCTGAATGACAGGATATCTGTTGAACTTTAATACTTAAGAGTAGCCCAAACTTCATTCTGCACGCTCATCATTTACAAAGTTTCTCACTGGAATATGATTTCTTCTGGAATGTGTCTTAGAGTATTGGCGATAAAGACTGAGTGAGAAATATATTAGGCTCAACAAAACACATTACAATCATTATTTATTCAGTCATATCTAAAATGATTGCTTATAAAACAAAATTACATGGACACACTGTCTTAAAACCAGCCGTGTTCCATAAATCTCTTTCTCATTCTCAAAATAGTTTCCCTGTAGTGCTCTAGCAATACTAGTGCTCTAGTGTTCAGTTTGTGCATGTTATACTCTTCTTCCATCCCTATTATCAGGCTCCACTTTAATTAGAGATTTAGGATATTACCAGTAGCTGGAAATGAAATCATGTGGTTGGAAGAAGGGATTCCCTATAACTGGTAATAGATAGATTTCCTTCTTTACAATGTTAAGTTTTTTCCTTTATTTCTGGGCTGTAGCAATTGAAACACTGCAGTATTGTACACCTCTGGCAATTTTCCAGAAGCCCAATGGCTCAACTGGGCCCCCATTGCAGCCACTGCTGCCACCACGTTTTTCAATCCTCATTCGTGAAACATCTTTCTCCCAAGTTTCATACGCAATCCTTTGGACAAAGCATTTGCTTTTCACTGCTCAGAATTTGACTCCAAATTCCACACATACTGTTCTGATCTCTCTTGTCTATGCTTTGTTATTTCTACTTGAATAAGGTACTTTCACTGTAAATTTAGCCTATGAAATTTTGCAGATGGTGCTAAAACCCACCTGTGTGTCCAAGGACCACTTTTCTTGATGAGAGAGGAATTATTTTAAGTTGAAAACACTATGATTGTTTCCCAGTCTGGTTTCTATGGATTAACTTTTTTTTATATACTAGTAAAAATAAATAAATAGTCAAATGAATAAAGCAATGAAAAAAGGACCAAAAAAAAAAAAAAAAAAGGAAAGAAGAAAAAACTGAAGAAGGAAGGAAAGAAGGAGGTTCTTCTAACTGGAGGGCCAACTGTGAGGACAAGGCATCCGTGGTGTCAGTGACAGTCTCCTCAGCAGCAACCTCAACCATCCCCACTGACATCTGTTTTTTACACATTATTAGCAGTCTTGGTACAGTCATTGACAGTACTAGAGCTATCAATCCTTTCAGAATCTATTAGCAAAAACAGCCCCTGCAGCAGATACTGGAAAAAATTTCAGTGATTCATTTCAGAGGGCTTGGTAGTTTTAAAAGCTGAAAGTAACTGAAGAAAATGATAGGTGTTTTATGACTTGACACCTAGGACTCGATTTTGGAGCACAAGTAAAAGATCCCCTAGGAACTTGCAAAACTGGGAGAAAATTGATTGGCTAGGTTGGAATTTCTGTAAAATGTGAGGGTATGGAGTGAAAATAATGCAATCTTGTAACACTTATTGTGACTCCATATTTGCTTCTTATACAGTATATCACACAAGATTCAAGCCACATGAAATTCCGACACTTATGTAGTCATTCTTTATTTTCTTGCTGCGAAGGTAAATGGATGCTCAGCAGGATTTGGCATTTATTTTCTCCGGGAAGCGGCAAACAAGTGTCTCAAATTGTTAATTTATTCATCCAAACTCCTCACAGTGGGTGATGTTTACTTCATGCTGTAATGGTTAATATTAGCCATTTCCTTATAATCTTAATCTAAAATTGCTTTCTTTAATACAGATATCCCTTCTTAATTTTCCCAAGTCTATATGACACCATCATCCTTTTAGTATTTCAGGTTAAAAATTTTAGAGTCATCTTTGACTGTTACATATTATTGTGAATATACATCCCACATGTATGAAAATCAATAAATCGCAATGTCCCAAATCACTAACATATAATTTTCCTTCTAACTCTCACAAGCAGAACATGAATTTAAGGATTAATTACTTTTACTTCTGGACCATAACAGTAGCTTCTTAAAAGTCTCTCTACCTCCATTTTTCCCTTTTAAAATTATTTCCACTTATTACTGCTAGTTTAATCTTCCCTGACCTAATTTTATCTTGACATATAATAAAAGAAAAATATTTACATTTTCTAATCAAAAGCCTATACTCTCTTTATGTTATCTATCATATTAAAATTAAATTTTTGTCTAATTTGTGTGATTTTTAAATAATCTGGTTTTAGATTATTTTTCTCAATGTAGTCCATTACTTAATCAGGAAATCTCTCAGTGATTTAGTAAATAAAACTACTAATTTGGTATGTGATGCCTTCTTAATATTAATATGAATGCAAATTTCCTGAGGGCAAGGGTAGTGTTCAATATTTTCTTTTGTCTTTCACAGAACCCATCACGGTAATTTTAAAAACACAGTTTTTTGATAATCACATATTTACAGATAAACTTTAAAAAAATAAAGCTAATTTTTAAATGTCACTGAAATCTATTTCAAATCAATTAGAATCATGTGAATTCAAAGGAAATAAAAGTTGAGAGCAAAAATTTTATATACTTTAAGAATTGTTATTACGTCACGCACATATTGTCTGTCCATAAATGAGAAAATTAGGTCACCATGTTTTCTGAAAGACAAAATGCTTTTCAATCATAAATTATTTACGTATTTCTTTACAAAGATCTATTTATTGTCATTTAATAAGAAAATGTCTTTGTATGTTTCATAATATTTCTGGAAATTCCAATGCACAGCTTAATCCTTCTTTGATAATTGTCTACTGGCTTGTCATTGCATATGTCAAGCTCCCTTGTGAAGGAGAATCCACTTAGAACTTAATGTAACTCAAATGATATTAGTGTTGTTTTGATTATTTATAACAAATCGTCTTCAATCTACCTTTCGAAAAACATTTTTTGTTATGCAAAGCAACTTCTCACTTAAAAATAACCTCAGGTTTCAACTCTCAATGCCATAAAGCTATCACTACTTTTGAGATCAACTCTCAGATTTCCAGTTTTTACTTAGTATTGTGTAGGTAAATAAGTTAATTTATTTAAAAGACTTTAAATATTTAATCAGTTAATTCATTCAAAAGACCTTGACGACCTTAAATTAATGGCATATTAGATCCATTGCTTTTAACCTGTTGAGATTATTCATTTTTCTTCTCTACTGTGCACTCCAGTAAATGCTATTTTGTTGACACCTAATATTTAATATGTCAGAGACCAAGTTCATTACTTTCACTGAGCAAATTCCTTATTTTTCAAATACCCCAAAGTTTTCAATCAAATATCCCTCCTTTTCTTCTTCAGATGATTTGTTGAATAATTTGTCTTTTCTAAAGATCTTTAAAGTGAGAAATCTTATATATTTATAAAAGTTACAGTATATAGATGTGAAAAGATTCCAACTGTTTCTACTGAGTACTAATTATTGATATCTGGTCATTAAATAGGCATAAGAATCTGTTCCTTTCAGTAGAAGTCTGGAAACCTGAGATCTCCAGCTCTACCAAGTGGTGACTGAAAGTAAGTAGTTCAAATCTGTTTGGTTCTCCACTCCCTCATTTGTATAATTAAATTGTTGTATCTTTTGGAGGTCCTTTTAACATTGAAATTGGTCATGATTAATTCAGTGGGTGGTGAGAAGTTTGTGAGGTGCATTCCTATGGCTGAGCAATCATGAATAACCAATATTTGAACTCCCGCTAACAATACTACCTATAAATGCAGGTTTATCTCCCATAATTCCCATAATTACTTACCACCTTGCATATAAATTTTATATTGCTAAATTGAAAGAATAACAACTTTTAATCATAGTACTTTGAGGCAAACATTTATTATATAAATATGGATGATTATAATTAGCATATCTCCTTAAAAGCATTTGAATTTACTTGAATTCATTTTCCTTTTTACTAGTGTAGAAAAAGAGATCCATTTCATGCTCTGAAAACAGAATGCATTTAGAAATGGGGAAAGAAACTATGTTTCTTTGGCAAGATCCCCTGGGCTAAGATGCCAGCTTCATTTTTCTTCATTGTTCAGTGTTAATTTGGTTCAGCTTTGTTTGCTGCCAGTGCAGTGTCATTTGAAATCCAGAAAACAAGAAAAGAAATTACATACTAGTAATTAAATATATTTGGCCCTTGGGGAATTCTATACTCCTAAAGTTTTAATAATCTATTTATTTATTTCCATTTATGATATAATCATTAGAAAGATAGCATTTTAATATAAAGAATATTGAACGTATCTCTGTGAAATCTCCCACATAATGTTAAATGTTATACATACCTGGTCAGGTCCGTTGGCTCAGAAATTCATAGCTAGCAACTTTTGTCTTATAAGAAATTTTGAAAAATGTGGAAAATCTATAAACAAATCTATGCTTAATAGAAGAAATGATTCTATTTTTATAACTTTATACTGAAATCAATATGTATAAACATGTAATTATTTTAGCATGGATTCTACAGTAGATTTTTATGGAGTACTACAAAAGGAGATACTATTGATAAAATTAATTCTGCACATAACTATTTGGCATATGAAAAGAATAAAATATTGTAGTGGTGTTTCCACTAATGATCTGTTTTGTTTACTCCCATATAAGAACAAGAGTCTATTTTGGGCTTTTATTTCAGTCACATAAAATTTCCTTTAGAGTTTGATTTGTTTTAAAAAAGAAAGTTCTGGAATAATAAATATTTTTGAAGAAATAGTATCATTTAAATACATCTTTAAAGAGGCAAGTTTATGAGAATGAATTATGGCAGCTCGAACACTTCCTATCCTGGTATCATTATCTTAATTGCCACCAAACTATTAATACTTCATCTCTCCCATTCCACATAGCTGCTGAGTCTTAGAGTCTGGTGGCAGGACCTCAGACTTAACTACAGTCCTCAAGGAGCGGGCTGTTATGGTAATTTTCTCCACTGGGCTTGATATCACTTTGGGACAAGAGCAGGGAAATTTAGGATGAAGATCTAAAGAAATTGCAAAGATTCCAGAGAGAACCTGGTCTTCAGAGATCATGGATCCCAACCCCCATAATGGGAGAGTCTGCATCTTTTCTCCTGAGAGCTTCGTGGAGGACTAGCTGGTCCCTCTGTAATGAAGGAGGTGTGGCATGTTGAGTTCCATTTACTCCTGAAAGTGAGAGTAACAAGAACTGAAAACTTGACTGTTACTTTTTCTTAGGTCAGGAATGCATCGTTTCACACCTCTGTCCAGATGACTGTTATGTTACTCCAGTATTTAGATTGAGCCTTAGTAAGAAGGCAAAATAAAATTTTGTGTTGCTAAGGGGCCCCAGCAAATAGAGAAAGCAAAAGAAGGAGAACAGACAAAAGGGGCAGTTTCTAATGAAACATGACTGCCCTTAAGAGAAAGATATTTTAAATAAAAGCAACGGTTTTCATTTAACTTCAATAAAATTTTATTTTAAAAGAAAACATCAAGCATTTTAGATCTGTAGCTTGATGACATTGATCAGATTTGATAAGTTTATGACCAATATTTCTTCAGTTATTGTTTGGCCATGTTATTTCTCTCTTACTCTATTGCACATTCACCTATATAAAAGACAAACCATTAGCCTTTTGTTCTTTTTCTGTACTTTCCTGGGTATTTTTCTCTACTATATTCTACTTCACTTGTCTTCTCTTTGCTATTCTGCTTTTAAACCACCCATTAAATGTTCAGTTAACTATATTTCTCAGATGCAGGATTTACAAAGATTTTGTATAAAAGTTTCCAGTTTTCTGGTACAAATGATTATATTTTCCCCTCTTTTCCTGAACATATTAATCACAGTAATTTTAATTTTCTTCCTAAAACTCAAAGATCTCTATCATCTCTGTCTTTGCTTCTTTTATCTGATTTTTTTTTTCTCTTCAATTTCTGCCATTTCTATCCCATCTTCTGGAATTCTTGAAAATTGCTTATTTGATGCCAGTGTTATGTTTGAAAAATTGTGGAGGCTCTGCACGATCCTATCTTCCTTTGTGGTCTTTTTATTTTACTTCTAGAATGCAGTTAGAAGTAAGAACAATGTTTCTGTGCCAAATAAGAATGGGATATTTTCCTCATGTGAAGGTTAGCCAATTTCCTGTTGGGTTTTGTTTAGGGCAATCCTACTCTGTGCCTCTTTTAATAACATGTATTTTAAGAAAGCACTTTTATAATCAAAATGTCTGGTTGAGACAGAGGTCAGCAGACTTTCTGTGAATAGCCAAAGAGTAAATATTTTAGGCTTTGTGGGTCATACAGTCTCTGTCATAACTAGTCAGTCCCACCATTGAGGCACAAAACTATCCATAGACAACACATACATGAATGGCTGTGCCTTTGTTCCAATAAAACTTTATTCACAAAAACAGGTGTTGGGCTGAATTTAACCTGTGTGTTACACATGGCTGATATCTAAATTAGATCACAAATATATGTCCCCTCAATTTCTTCACATTTGCCCCTTGAATTTAAAAGATGGCTATTGCCTCATGGAAGAAAGAAGCACACAAAGAGGAGGAACCGCACATTTTTCTGCAGTTCCTTTTCCTACAGGATCTTTCCCCGCTACTGTTAGTGTACGTTGTAGCCTCGAATTGTAACTATTTGTCCTTCTAGCCCCATGAGACGACTATATATTCTGAACCACAGTTTCTGCTTGTTTACTAAATTTCCTACTGTTATTAATCAATAAACACTTGGAAGGAAAAGTGGCAGAGAATGTCTAGCTAATGTCAACACTTTTGTCTTCTGTCTGGAATCTTGGCTTTGTAAATGTATTGCTTTCTTAATTGCACTCTATCACCTTCACAGAGCTGTTTTGGTATTTCTTACAGTGTTTTCTATTTCTTCTTGAGGGGCAAGTTGGTCAAATACAAGATAATCTATCATAGTGAGAAGCAGGAGTTCACAAAGGGAAAACAAACAAACAAACAAAAACGCAGTTTGTAGCATCTTGAGTAAATTGAAAAAATATAGAAGTGGAAAACCATAACGATAAAATACATAAAAGCAAACACTGAATAAAAAAAGAACTAATATCATATATATCAAGTTTTACACTATTTTGGAAAACTACTTAATCATATTCAATAATATAAAATAAAATCTGAATAATAGAATGACATGCCATGCTTTTGATAGGAACATTGATAGAGTAAAATTCTCAAGGTTCTCTTAATTATATAATAAATTTAATGTAATTTCCATTGTAATCACAAGAATTATTTCTTACATAAAATGATTGCAAATTCCATTTGAAAAATAAATGTCTGAGAATAGTCAGGACAAATATAACAAAGAACAGTTATTGAAGTCTGGACTTACACTAAAACAATATAAAAGCATCGGAATTTTTTAAAAAGTCCATGGTATAAGATAGAAAAATATGAAGTAAATGTAAACATTAAGCATTTTAAAATAAGATGTAAGAGCTTAAATGAGCATCCTGTTGGTTCAACAAAATTCTTAACCACGTCAGAAAACCTAGAAGTTATGAAAAACTAAAAACAAATATATTTGAGTAAATAATTTTTTAAAAATATGCTGCATCATAAAATATGCTATAAACAAAGTTAGTATACTTCTGACTGATTAGGATAAACATTTGCAATGGAATTAATACCTTAATATAATAAGGCCATAAACTCTTGAAATTTAGGCAAATATACATAAAAATAATTTATTGATATTTCATTACAATATGTGATACATTTGATGTATTTTTCTCTCATTAGCAACAACTATTGTTGGCAATTCAAAGGAAGGAACTATAACACATTGATAATAAGGGTAGAAATATGAATTTAAAAGTATTTAGAAAGTTCTATGGCAAAACCCATTAAAATAAAAATGTGTATATTTAACATTTCTTCTGCGAATATACCCTATGGAAATATAAGTCTCATTCATATAGCTATGAGGATATTTATTGTAACTATGTTGTGGCAAAAATAAAATAAAATAGATGTTAATCTTTAATAAAAAGGTTGAATAAAATGTGGCATATTCAAATTATGAAAAATACGAAGATATTAAAAAGAATGAAATTCTTCCATTTTGATCTATTAAGTGAAAACTGTAAGATACAGAGCAGATAGGTGGATGTAATATGATCAATTTTTTCTAAAACCAAGAAATAAATTTTTTTAAATACCTCTAAAGTGTTTTATATGAATTTAATAACATGGAAAATCAATGGAGATGAAAATATATTAGTTTCTGTGAGTGGAAAATACTCAATTTACTTAGCCCTTATGGACAGAACTCATCAATAAAGTTCATGTATATGAGATTTTGGAAATTAATAAGAAAATTCTAAACAACTGGAAAGAAGATAGATAAGAGGTCTTCACACACTGGGAGGGACAAGTTCATCTGGAACACACAGAAGAGGATCTTGAATGGCACCAGAATTAATCTCTTAACCACACTTCTTTGGTTTTTTTTTTTTTTATCAATTTTCATTTTTATGTATACATAATAGATGTACATATTTTGAGGGTACATGTGATATTTTGATACAAGCATACAATGTGTAATGATCAAATCCGGGTAATTGGGATATCCATCACCTTATATACTTATTTCTTTGTGTTAGGAACATTTCAATTCCACTCTTCTAGTTGTTTTGAAACAGACAATAAATTATTACTATAGTTGCCCTATTTTGCTACCAAACACTAGACATTATTCCTTCTATTTAACTGTATCTTTGTACCCATAAGCCAACCTTTTATTATCCCCGCTCCCTACAACCCTCCCCAGCCATCATTCTACTATCTCCATGAGATTGATTGTTTTAGCTCCCATAATGGGTGTGAACATGTGATATTTGCCAGTCTGTGCCTGGCTTATTTCACTTAGCCCCCCAGTTCCATCCATGTTGTTGCAAATGTCAGGATTTTATTATTTTTTATGACTGAATAATATTCCATTGTGTATATGTACCACATTTTCTTTATTCATTCATCCGTTGATGGACATTTTAACTACACTTCTTATAAATAGTTCTTTAGAGTCTTGCTTCTCAAAGTGCTGTTTTTAGACTAGTAGCATTGGCATCACCTGGCAACTTGTTAGAGAGGCATATATCTGGGACAGCTCAGAATTATTGAATTAGAATCTTCATTTTTACCAAGCTCCCAGATAATTTGTACGTACAATACGCTTTGAGGAGCAATGCTTTAGCTCAGCAGTCCCCAACCTTTTTGATACCAGGGGCTGGTTTCATGGAAGACAATTTTTCCATGGATGGGGGAGGGGGGTCGGGTGGGAGGAAAGTGGAGCTCAGGCAGTGATGAGAGCATTGGGGAGTGGCTATAAATGCTTTTGATTCCCCTCCACTTGCCTCCTGCTGTGTGGTGCACCCCCCCACCCTCCCACACACTTTCCTAAGTTTCATGGAAGGTAATTTTTCCCCAGCGCAGGTTGGGTGGGAAGGGGATGGAAGAGCTCTGTGGCCCAGTCTCTAACAGGCCACGAACCCAGGGGATTGGGGACTACAGCTAACTGATGGCTGATGGACTAAAATCAGAACACACAATGTATCTTTTATATTTAGGTGTCTACAATTATGCATAGAAAAGTGTGACAAGTTTTATTTTAAAAAATATTTATAATAATGTCCATTTTAATAAAAACAATAACAGTAAATAAACCCTGCAATAACTCTCTGACAGATTTTGTGGGGGAACACATGAATAGTTAATTCATTAATTTTAGACAATATAGAATACTTATTAAAGTTACCAGAGCCTTAGTTCTCCCAACTACAAAATAGAACCTTAATTAATAAACCTGTTTTATTGGACTATCATAAAAATGTACATAGCAATTTGAATGTTGAAAAGCTTTACATAAATGTAAAGGAATTGTTTTTGTTGGGGTTTGTATTAAATGCACTACATCTTTTCCTTTTTTTAATTCAGAGTTTTTCAGATTGGAATCTTTCGGAAATTTATGGAAAAATTTATTCAATCAAGAAAACTGAAGGCATAAAATATTATGTACCTATTTGCTGACATACATTTACAGATTCTTGAAGTTTTGCCTCCTACTCTGTTTTTCTGTTTGCTCTTATATATAGTTTTTATGATTTGTATTAATCTAATACTGATTTCCACATACTTTTTGTAATTTGTATAATTAATAAATGTATGAATATTTAATAACATATAATATTATGAACTGGGTTATTTCAGTAGAACTATAACAGCTGAAAATAAAAGAATGCGATATGTGATTTTGAACGTGCCTCTATAAAAATAATATTAATCACATTTAAAAACATACAATGTATTTTTGATGAAAAGATTTCTTTTCTATTGGGTAAGATACCTGGTAGTGGGATTGCTGGAATCAAATGGTAGGTCTACTTTTAGCTCATTTAGGAATCTCCATACTGTTTTTCATAGAGGATATACTAATTTGCAGTCTCACCAACAGTGTGTAAGCATACATTTTTCTCTTCATCGATGCCAGCATCTGTTGGTTTTTGACTTTTAATAATGGCCATTCTGACCAGGCTAATATGGTGTCTCATTGTAATTTTAATTTGCATTTTCCTGGTGATTAGTGATATTTAACATTTTTTCATATGTCTGTTGGCGATTTGTGTGTCTTCTTTTAAAAAAGTTCCATTCATGTCTTTTGCCCACTTTTTGCTGGAATTGTTTGTTTTTTTCTTACTGTTTTGTTTGTTTCTTGTTTGTTGCTGTTTTGTAGATTCTGGATATTAGTCCTCTGTCAGATAGTTTGTGAATATTTCCTCCCATTCTGCAGCTTCCCTGTTTATTCAGTTAATAATTTCCTTTGCTGCACATAAGCTTTTTAATTTAATTAAGTTCCATTTATTTACTTTTGTTGCTGCTGTATTTGCCTTTGGGGTCTTAGTCATAAATATTTTGCTGAGGCCTATGTCTAGAAGAGATTTTTATAAGTTTTCTTCTAGAATTTTTAAGGTTTCATGCCTTACATCTAAGTCTAATCCATCTTGAATTATTTTTTTAATATGGTGAGAGATATAGGTTCTGTTTGATTCTTATATATGTAGCTATGCGATTTTCCCAGCACCATTTATCAAATAGGTATGCTTTCCCCAGTGTATGTTGTTATCTGCTTTGTCAAAGATCAGTTGGTCATAGCTATTATATATGGTTTTATTTCTGGGTTCTCTATTCTGTCCGTTGGTCTGTGTCTCTACTTTTATGCCGATACCATGCTATTTTGGTTTCTACAGTTTTATCGTATAATTTGAAGTCAGGTGACGTGATGCTTCCAAATTTGTTCTTTAGCTTAAGATTGCTTTGCTTATTCAGGCTCTTTTTTGGTTCCACATGAAGCTTAGGATTATTTTTTCTTTATTTCTGAAGTAAGACTTTGGATTTTGATGAGAATTATGTTGAATCTGTAAATCGCTTTGGGCAGAATGGACATTTTAATGATTTTGATTCTACCAATCCATGAACATGGGATATTTTTCCATTTGTTTGTGTCATCTATGATTTCTTTCATCAGTGTTTTATATTTCTCCTTGTAGAGATCTTTCATCTCCCTGATTAAATACATTCCTAAGTTTTTTTTTCTTGTAGCTATTGTAAATGTTATTAAGTCCTTGATTTACTTTCAGCTTGACTGTTATAGAAAAGCTACTGATTTGTGTACATTGATTTTGTAACTTGAGACTTTGCTGATGTTTATTGAAGCATAATTCACAATTGCAAAATATGAAATCAACTTAAGTGCCCATCAATACATGAGTGTATAAAGAAAATATGATATGTGTATACCATGGAGTACTACTCAGCCCTAAAAAATAATGAAATATTGTCATTTGAAGTGACTTGGATAGAACTAGATCCAAGGCAATGTGAAAGGACCAGGGAACCAACCACCATACTCTTGTTTGTAAAGAAGATACTGTGCCTGAAGTTTCTAACCTCCTAGGCAAATGGAAAACCACCCATGCTCACCCATGCATGTGCAAAGTTGTCAAGAAGTGACTCAACTGGGGAATAAGAGAGGATCCCAGTTCCAGAAAGTGAGAAAGAGCAGCTTTTGGACCCACAGAGGGGTCAACAAGACCCCTTAAGGGCTTAGGAACAGACTTTGGCAGCAACATGAGAGACTCTCTAGGCATCTCCACAATCTCTGTGTGATAGAAAGAGGTAACTTACCTGTTACCTCCAGCACACCCTGGTCTTGGAATGCTCCAGTTCTGGTTATCTTTAATTCATGTTCATGTTTCCTATCATGTTAGCCTGTATTGCACCCAGTTGTGCTGAGGAGCAACTAGGAAGACAGACAGATTACTGGTTTCTGCACATATATTGGGAGATACTCTACCAAACTTTCAGCATCCACCCTGCCAGTTTACTGTAGACAGGCCAAGATACATCTTTCTGAGTGAGGGACATATCAGTGGCTCATCAAATTTGCACACTGTTCAGAGAAGAAAAAGGGAAACCAACTGTACCTTGGAAGCAAATCAACAAGTGGGAAGTACCGAAGGACACATGTACAGAGCCCTTCTGTCTCCTGTTTCCTTTGCCCACAGTTCTCCAGGCTGAATCTTCCTAGAAGTAGGTGCCAAGACAGCTGTTGTCAGAGAAATCACAGACTGTGTCAGCATCCTGTTCGCTCCAGGTCCTTCCAGCCACAGAACCACCGAGTATCACCTTGTCTTCATCTCTCATCTTATTTCCATTTAATGTCCAAGGTATGATTTCTTGGTTCAATCTTAGCTACAGAAAAAAATTTGCTAATTTAGGGGCTTTCTGTAGGTCTTGCCTTGGTGCAATCGTCCCACCTGGGAAGAAGGACAAGGGTAGGCCCCAGTCCTCTGTCTTGGTCCTGTCCCGCCTTAATCTTGTCCCAAGCAACTGCCATAGCTGGGGTAGAAGGGAACACCCTGCGAATCTGCCCATCAGAACTTAGTTTGTCAACTGCAAAAGAATGCAGAGGACTCTCTACCCCACGGGCCAAACATCATAGGTATGATAGAGTCCGGAAAGTGATCTAGAACAACCCACATGCCTAGTAAGACTCAGGTCACACAACTTCCAACTGTCCAAAGTGGTTCCAAGGTGCCCTCTGAATCATGAAGGAGATTCCATTCTGGGCACTGTAAAACAAAATGCAGATTGTAACCAGGCCCTTCCTTTTGGTCTCCCTTTGCTGTGACAATGGGTCCAGTCATCATCTGTGGTATATGTATCATTCTCTGTAAACCTGTATCTTGCTCTTGCTCTATAATCCTATCTTTATGTCCTCAATAAACCTCATTTTTTGCCTTTCTCACTCTAGTCTGTCTGGTCATTCTTCAGCCATCGGCACTCCAGGAACTGACATTTCAGACCTGAAACCTGACGCTTTCAGGAAAAAGGAAAAACATACTGTGCCATCCTATCCCACTCTCTCCACTCTGCTCTTAAGATGGTCTCAGAAGTACGGAATAAGAATGAAGATGCCCTTTATCCAACAGTTGAAATTTGAATCAGAGAAAACAATTCAGAACAAGAATTAGTAGACAGCCATTTAAATCTCCTTATTCCTCTCCTCTAACACCAGATTCAACCTGGAAATCTGGAGAAATATTTAGGAGGTTGCTGAAGACTCAGGTATTTTGTTAATGAAAAAGAACTCCATTATGGACATAAGGACATAAAGATCTCATTGGAAGTATGCAAAAAGCCTTCAAGATCAGGCGTTCTCAGTTTTGTTTACTGCTGTAATTCTAATACTAGAACATTGCCTGACATAAAGCAGGTACCCAACAAATGTCTGTAAATGAATAAATGCATGAGTGAATAAATACTTTATAACCACTCGTATTTGATTTCTATTTGTGATTTGTTAGAATGTTTTTGATAATATAAATAAATTTATGCTGTAACACTTAAATATTTTTGAAATATTATAATTTTCAAATATTTTTCAGCATGATTTTTGGGCTCGTATTTCAGAAATGACAGTTACCGCTCTGTGAATAAGTCCTTACATTTTTAAGCTACACGTAATTAAATATTAAAAGTGAAAGAGTGCAGTTTTTAAAAAAATGTATAATAATATACACAAATAGTTTAAGTAAAGAGTATTTTTGCAAAACAAATTATTCAATTTTCTTTTTGCATTTTTTGCCTGTGCATTTGGAATTTATCGCAGTATTTAAAATGAGTTTTTTCATTGTTTCTTTTACTTTCTGGAAACGGGTGTTTCTTCCATAGTTAAGTGAGCAGAAATTTAAGAACTTTATCAGTATACAACTACAAAAATGAACGCTTTTCAGGGAAACTGGGCTGTGTTTCTTCTTGGGAGCCCAGCCAGCATTAGTTAACACTAAGAAAATGAGACAATATTTCTGTTGTTCACACATATTACGTTTGCCACAAGCGGTAAAGTAAAGCTTCACATTGGCAACAATGGAATTTGGCCTGGCGTTTCCAGCCCTGATGTTCTCAGCTGTGTGGTACATTCCCAAAAGAAATGAAGTGGTAGAGCAGTTATTGTTGTCTCTTGCCAGGACCAGAATTTTGAAGTGTAACCAGAAAGAAGTATTTTCTCCCACTTATATGAATACTGATAATTAAGCTCAAGGAAATGAAGTGCATAGAATTAGAATTGAGATTTTGTTTTTTAATGTGAACTTGTTTGATACCAGCTTCCACTGTTCTCTGACAGATGGATTCTTTTTGGCAGATGATTATGCAAACTGTTCCTTTCGTGCCTGTCTACATGAAATGTATTCTATAAACACATTGAAGCATCACGGTCCTCTGAGTCCTCAGTGCTTGGGAATGTATTAGCACCACAATGATTTGGATGACAGGATTCAAAAGTGTCTGAGAGGGGAAATTGCGGGAACGGTAGTGTGATTACTTTGGTTCTCTTAAGGGCCCTGGTAGATACTAGTGTGGTTCCCTTGAAATTTGACATGGGACATTTTTATGTCAATGGAAAAGAAACAAACTCATAGATAATAGAGAAAATTACAAATGAGCAAATTGTAAATAATTTTTAACAAGTGTTTTAACAGATACTGAAAAACTAATGCATTTGTGAAATAATGCTTGGAAAATTTAAAATTTTTGACAAGGACTCACAGGGATTATTATGCATCTCGAGATCTAATCCTTAGGGTCATATTTCCTCATGACTTAACAATTTCATAATGATTGCTCTAATATATTGATCACAGAGAGACTCCACCCTTTATATTTTTGCAATCAAGGATATAAGAGCTGACTCATCTGTACTTTTGCAACCCAAATTTTAGTGGGAATTTTCTTAAGCAATTACCACACACACAAAAAAATATGGATTTTAGGAGAGAAAACCATATTGCATCAACTGAGCCATTTGTGTTAGTTATAAGGTTTAGCCATTCTTGGCAGTATAAGAGTGCTACATTATACATGCAGTAGTAGGTCAATGAATGCTATCTCACCCACGGTTCTGGTCAGCCACCTTACCTAAAATTCTGAGTTAGTCTCCTTGAGGGCATAATGAGAGCCTTAAGCCTTCCTGGTCATTAACTGACATTGTAGGGGATTTTGTAGAAGACAAGGGGAAGGAGATGAAAATGAAAGTCTTCCTGATGTTCATTCAATAGGGTTTGGTAAAGACACATAGGCCACTAAAAGGAATTGAAAAGAATACAGGACTATGTTGTCCGGATTCCATTTGTATATGATTTGCTCTCTAAAAGTTAGGTTTTTTTTTCTTGAAATAGACTATGATCTTTTATTTTCCAATAACTAAAGCCATTCATCACAAAAAGATGACACATAGACACTTCTGGGCAGGTGTGGTGGTGCAGCAAGAATGCTCTGAACTGTATTTAAAAAGACTAGAGGAAAATGTGTGTGTATGAGAATGTAGGTATGTGTGTGTAAAACTGCCATCTACCTCAAATATGTGAGATCAAAGAGAAGCCAATGGAGGAAAGACACTCCCAACTATAGTCACATATTGGACACTTACTTGGGGATTTTGATGTTTTTCCTGGTTTGTCACCACACACTTAATCAGGTCAATTTAAATTACATTGATTTGTGATCAACTAAACCAACATTACAACTATCTGGATATTTGGCATGTAGGTATAGGATATCATTGTCATTGGTCAGTTATTGAAATATGATTATTGTAATCTAGTTACAAAATTTGGTGACTCTATTTGAGGAGCAATGAGAAAAGGATTGGAAAATACAGAAGATGAACCTACAAGCTTTTTTGTATTCTCTACCTCTATTATCACATAATCATATCCTCTTCATTATCCTAGCTAATGAAGTTAGTAGAACAGAATAAGTCATTCATTTATGCAATAAATATGTACTAAGTGCATGCGTATTGAGGTATTGCTGTAAGTGAAAGAGATACAGCAAAACATAAGGCAAGCAAATTTTCTTATTTTGAGCAATTTGTATTCCCTTTGTGGCAGGAGTGGGTATATGCAGATAATAAACACTTGAAGAAACAGACACAAAACAAAAGATAATGTGATAGATTTGAGAGTATAAGGATACCTAACACTGGGAATGAATTCTTACAATATACTATTTAAATAATTACTTAATAGTAAATAAAAACTAGCTCTGCAAAGATTTGTGTGAAGAAAATTCCACATTGAGAGAGCAGAAACAACTCTGCTGTGAGTATATTCTGGGGTTCCAATGTCTACTCCTGTGTGACGATGCCAAAACTTAGTGGCTGGAAATACGAATTTTATTTTGATCATGACTTTGTGGATGAAGAATGCAGGATGGGCTCTGTAGTGTTCAAATCTTCCTCTCTGTGCTATCAGCTGTGGGGATTTAACTATGTCTGGAGCAGCTACTCACATATCTGATAAATTGGTACTGGCCGATAGCTAGGACCTCAGCTCTGGCTGTGGTTTAAGGCCTTGATTTTTCCTCATGTGGATCTCTCCAAGGACTTGCTTCAGCTTTCTCACAGAATGGTGTTTGGCATCTATGAATGAGTGTTCCAGGAGATAGGAACTGAAAGTTTCCAGTCATTTAATCTTTCACCACTGGCACACTCAAAGTAGTCATGGAGTCCACAGATTCAAGGAAAGTGGGAACGGACTCCAACTCTCAATGAGAGAAGTGTGAAGAGTATACAACCATCTTTAATCTGTCACAGTTAGCCTTATGGCTAAAAATTATTTACAGCATTCCCACTTGCAAAATACATTCACCCACTCCCAAGAGCCCAGAAGTTTCATTCCAATACAAAGCAGTTTCAAGATCAGGATCCAGTATTTCATACTCTAAATCAGGCTAGGTGTTGAGGAGGCTCCTCACATGGAATAGCAAGTTGGTGCTGGCTGCTGGCTAAGAACTGAGCCAGGCTCATCCTCTCCGTGAGGTAGCTTTGGCTCTATCACAGTGTGATGGCTGACTTCCAAAAGTGAGTGTTCCAAGAAACATGAAGTGGAAGCTGCCAGTCTCTAAAGGCCCAGAGCCCGAAACAGATGCAGCAAAACTTCCAAAATATTCTATTAGTCAAAGCAGTCACAGAGCCCACCCACTTGATGTGAGGAGCATCAATGAATTTATGATTTTCTTTAACTTGCACATCTGATATATTCAAAAGGCAGAAAGATGAATCTGTAAACAATATCCTATAATATCCATTGTGTACTTCTAATATAAAAACAAATCCTTTTTAAGAACATAGATATGTATATAATGCTTCAAATGGTATCTTTGAGTACAAGATATCTCTAGATGCTATAAAATTTCTTTATGACTATGATAAGCCCATTTGTAGTGTCAGTCAAGCCAATGGGCACAGAGGTCTTGCTTCTAGAGTACCAAAACAGAAGGGGGAGTGCAATGACCCAAAGTTGTCAAGAGCAGGAGGAGCCAGAGAGTGAATAAGAGTTCAGTACTGAACTGAAAGCTGAAATTGGAGGAGTTTCACTTAAAAGTCTATTGAATGGAGGATGAGGAGTAGGCCAAAAATAAAACTAAAAATTACAGTTTGGCACTCAGGTTCAACTGAAACACAGCAAGAAGTCAGAACAAGGGGAGAAGGAAAGTAGGGGAATTCTAGTTCATTGTCATAAGCAGGACTATAGCACTAGCTGCTTCCTAATGCTGCCCCCAAGTTCTATTACAAATGGTTAGTTAGGCCTGTTTTAAAAGTACATAGTCAAGGCAGAAAAAAATCAATGAGTGATTTTCTTCCTCTTGACATAAAAAATGGATAATTATATATGGCATGGAATAAAACATTTCTTCAAACAGCGTATGAAAAAGATAGATTATAGAGCTCCAAAATATTTACAAGTACTTTTGGGATCCAATGGGGGAACTGATTTTGTATTTTGGAGGATACTCTTAAACTTAGCTTATGGAATTTCTGCAGTGATTATTTTTTTGAATGCAGAAATATAAGACTGGAAAGAAGAAACACAAGCACCAATCACAGTGCATAGAACAAACTATTTTTGAAATTGGGCATGGCCAAGATGATTATAATTGTTTCTCTTTTGCAAGTAAAGAAAAGCAGCAACTTGGCTCTAACTGCAAGTCCTTCTTCAGGATAACTACTTTCCTTTTGTTTTGAAACTTTCCTTTTTGTCTCTTCATTTCTTCTAACCTGAGCTCAGAACATCTTCTCTATTCCATTAGTCACCTTATGACTAATTTTATACCTTTCTTACTTAAGAATTATATTTAATTGTTTTCTCCCAATATTGTGAAAACGTGAGTATAGTAAATGTTTCTAATTGCCCATAGATTTTCTTTGTGCAATGTCATAGCCACATAGAAACGCACAGCTATTATCAAAATTTAAATACAGTATTTAAACATACTTTAAATTAAAATTCATGTCCTCAGTTGCACAAGTCACATCTCTGGTGCACAAGCATCATGTATGGCCAGTGGTATCTCTTTGCAAGGTATAGATATAGAACATGCTCATCATCACAACAAATCTGTTAGACTGTGCTATACAAGAATTTTAATAATTTTTATAGAATGAAGGAAAAAATGTCTATGACTCAACATTATTACAGTAATTTGGCTTTATATAGGAAATCATGAAAATATGCATAAACATATATACAATTGTAAAAGTATACATAAACATATATAGAGAGAACTTCAGTTTTCTTGACATGGCATTGTAATGAAATGTAAATAAAACTTGAAATATAAATGTGTTCCCTATAAATTAATTCAAGAAATATAAATTAAAACCTAGGCATGCTAAATAAAAGCATTTTCTTTCACATAAATGGTTAATGACCACTTCTAGCTGTAAATTCTATTTGTTCTAAAGAATATTTGGGTAGTCTAGCTTGGTCCGTCATTAAGATAAACTCTTGAACTCTTTAATTGTCCATACTGAGGATTCATACTGATGACAACAGAGTAAGACAGTGAATCTGTATAAATCTGTACCATGCCAAACCTGAATTTATGTTTATTTAAATCTATTTTTAAAAATAGTTTAATCTGTAGAATACTTTAATGAAGAAATCTGAGAGACAGTGATATACTGAAAACTGGTCAGAGTTACAAAAAAAAGTGCTTTTCAGATATAAAGAGATTCAAGTAATATGAAACAGCTAAAAATCAGCAACTAAAGGGAAAGAATTTTCTGATGGTCTTAGTTTTAGCTGTTTGGGAAATTGAAGAAATGATCCTGTAAGTCGTTATTTTCTTCCTTGACCCACATAAATAAGGCTGTAATGACAAAACAGTTGAAGGAATGTGCTCATTCATCCTCAGTGGAACGTGTGCGCCTGCTCCCTGCCCAGTGGCTCTCCAGATTTATGCATTTTGCTTCTTCGGCTGGAAATAATCACAGACTCTCAATTCTACGTCAAGAAGGGAAAGGAAACCCCTATGCTTTGGAAAATATGAGAAAAAGAAAACTAAATATTGACTGAAGAGAAAAATTTCTAATTGGACAGGAAAAGTTAATTCATTGTGGAATAGAAAATGAGACCATATCTCAAAATAGCCTCAGATACATGGGCATTTACTAGTCGTATTTTTCCATATAGATTGCCATGTGTTGCAGTATAAATTTTTCATTTTCCCTATCTAGGTGTTCCTACATAGCATGATTTCTCATCTCTGCTATTCTTTCATAAATAGTCTGGAGAGAGCATACTTTTGCTTAAATACATATAAAGCAAATGTCTCCAATTATAATACTTATGCAGAGTTTATTGCTTTTGCTTACACTTGATGGAAATCAATATGTTCAAATCTTTATTCTACTTTACATATTCTCAATCCTTATTGTCTTTTCCTTGGAATTTTGTTTAATTGATATGGCATAGTTATACATATTTTTGGGGTACATGGGATATTTTGATACAGATACAATATGTAATGTTTAAATCAGGATAATTAGGATATTCATCTCCTCAAACATTTTTCTTCATGTTGAGGCCATTACAGTTCTTTTCTTTTAGCTACTTTAAAATATACAATAAATTATTATAACTATAATCTCCCCACTGTACTATCAAATACTAGACCTTATTCCTTCTATCTACCTGTATTTTTGTACCACTTAACCAACTTGTCTTCAACCCCTGTTGTCTTTTAATTCTATATTTCGTAGCTGGCCTCTTTGCCCAATGTTCTTTTCTATCTACCCCTGTAAACATTAGGCCCTCCCTCCTGAGCTACAGTGTATTCTTTAGCCATATTGAAGTTTTTATTTCTTTCTAAAATGATCTGATGTGACTATTGGGATGCTGGAATAATGACTCCTAGTGTAAAAATAAATCCATGCATTGTAGCTTATCCTAACATAAAATCCAAAGTCTACATTTTGGGAACAATAATATTCATAATGGGTATAGAAATAATTGCTTTTTAAATTTTTTGTTTGTACCAAGATACTTATATCTTTACCTTATCTGTTAAAAATTTTCATCTGCCTAGGTATTATTAAGATCTCTAATTTTGCCATTAACTCTGGTCAATTTGTATGATTATTTGTGTAGTGTATTTAATTATTAGGTCCAGAATTTTGGAATTTGGCTTACTTTGTTTCCTTCCAACTCATTGCTATAGACAGAGTCAGAATCTGCATGTATCATAGATATCATCATAAATTTTAATTGGTCTTAGCCATCAAATCTAATTTTGGACTTAGAAGGAATGGCTCTACTATGAAATCTTCTTGGCCATAGTAGTGATTTTCTTCTGCATCTTGGCCTCATCAAAAATTTGTTAATGTCATTTTATATTACAGCAAATTTGGAAGCATAGGTAATTGGACATTTGTATGATAAGCAGTTACCTTTCAGAAATATAGGAGATATTTTTACCGAAGAGGAATTCTATGAAGTTGTTAGTATTTACAGAGAACAGAGAAGCTCTTTGAGGCTATTTGTGAACTGCATTTTCAATGATATTTTTGGAGCCTAAATACAATATGAGAATATCACTACTCCACTTAAAAAATTCTGTGCCCTAGCACCCCTAGCATAAATTTCAAAGCCCCAACATGATTTAACAGTTTCAAATATATTCCCTAATTATTTCTCCAACTTTATCTCCCACTATCGCTTTCCTCTACTACACCGCTCATAATAAGCAACCTGCTATTCCATCATAAGTAACCTGCTGTCTTCCAAATCACTATACTCTCTTTCATTCTTAGGCCTCAGCATGTATGCTTTTTCTACTCCCGTGATATTACAACCGCCCTATCCCTTCCACATCCCCAGGGAGGTACCTGGCTTCTATTTTTTGCTCATTCAATTTTCTAATACCAGCTTAGGCTTTCCTTTATTTTTCCTCTGAGAAGAAGTCTCTGGCCGCTCTTTCCTCCATACATAGGCAAATAACTAGACATTCTGCCTCATGATCCTGGAATAGGTAGAGAGAAAAGGGGGATTTTCGGCCGGGTGCAGAGACTCACACCTGTAATCCTAGCATTCTGGGAGGCCAAGGCAGGAGGATTGCATGAGCTCAGGAGTTCAAGAGCAGCCCGAGCCCTAAGCAAGAGAGAGACCCGTCTCTACTAAATATATAAAACAAATAGCGGAGCCTGGTGGCACATGCCTGTAGTCCCGGCTACTAGGGAGGCTGAGGCAGGGGGATCTCTTGAGCCCAGGAGTTGAAGGTTGCTCTGAGGTAGGCTGACGCCATGACACTCTAGCCCATGTGACAGTGAGACTCTGTCTGAAAAAAAGAAAAGAAAAAAGAAAAGAAAAGAAAAGAAAGAAAGAAAGAGAATAAAAGAGAAGAAAAGAAAAAAGAAAAGAAAAGAAAAGAAAAGAAAAGAAAGAAAGAAAGAAAGAAAAGAAAAAAGGAAAAAAAAAGAAAAGAAAGAAAAGGGGGATTTTTCCATCAGGATAGAAAATAAAAATCTATTATTATTGCATCTGGATAAGGTATCATGCTCACTAAATATTTTGATTATGGGATATCTGTAAGGCACTCTTCCTTTAATCTTCCCCAATGGTCTACACTGCCTGCTAGGGAAGCTGTTATCATATTATATTTGTGGCAGATATAGAGTTATACCGTCCACATCCTCTTCAAAGAAGTACTTGCTCTCAAGCTTCAGGGAGTGTGGTCAGCACACAGACTTTATTTATGAGATTCTTCAAGAAGCTTCTTCAGCCTTGGCTGCAGAAAGTCACCTTGTCTGAGGTCATGACCTTTCCTCGGGAAGCCTGTCTGATGACTGTCTGTGGTAGGGCAATAAAGGCCCAGCAATTTATTTAAGAAGCTGTGCACTAAAGGCAAGGAGATAACCAGAGTAGAAGACTGAGAGCAAGTCAGTCTGGAGTAAAGGCATATGAATGGATGTCTGGGAGTGGGTGCGATGTGAGAAGATCTTTGTATCACCTGTTAATGTCCAACAGAAAGCATCCACCACAGAAGAGGCTCTCCACAGCCAAGTAGACAAAATGGACCAATCAGATGACATCGGCCTGTGTATGCGATCAACTTCCCCAATACCAACACAGTGAACACATGCAAGAAGTTGCCAAGGTGGTAGTTATGCAGGCTGTGCATAAACCAAATAGAACATACTGCTAAATCTGATTTGCTAGGAGCCAGCATCAGATACTAGTGCTGATTCCCCAGTATAGAACATTTTTCAAAGAGACAAAGTAGCAATTTTTATCTCAAGTTGACTACATTTTTCCCCTTTCTATCCTGGGAAGGCCACAGGTTCATCAGGAGAACAGACATATATTCTGAGTGTAGGTTTACCTTCCCTGCCTTCAAGGTCTCAGCCAGCACTTTTATTTGAGGACTTACAGAATGTTTGAATGACTAGTACTGGATACCACATATAAAGTCTTCTCAGATCAGATGACCCCTTTATACAAAAGAGGTCTAGGAACGGGGCCCTCATGTATATAACACCCAAGCTGCCAGCTTGATACCACATTGGAACAGCTTGCTGAAGACCCAACTGGAAGGGCAATATACTTCAACTATGGTATATCATGTATTAGTACTCAGTACATACATTGAATTAAAGGACTTTATTTGGTTCTGTAATTGCAATAGGAAGGATACATGTTTCCAGAAACCAGAAATGAAAGTAGGAGTGGCCCCCTTACCAACTCCCAGTAATTCACTAGGCAACTTTATGGTAAGTCGGATGTCCTAGACCTGAAAAGGGGCACAATTTTTCCAGTTGACATAACAAGAATCCCACTGAATTAAGCTAAGGCTGCAACCTATGCACTTTCAGCTCCCATGTCAAGGGATTAACAGGGAAAAAAGAGGAATCACTGTATTTATAGGGGTAATTGAACCCCATCATCAGGAGGAGGTAAGGCTGAAAATACACAAAGGGGCAAGGAAGAATATTTGTGGAACTCAGCTGATTCATTTGGGTACTTCTTTATATTTTCCTGGCCCAGTTTTTACTGTAAATGAACAATTACAGTAAACCCAGCCAGAAAAAAGAATGCTGACTAGGGGCTCAGTACCTTGTGGGTACTGACTGGGTCATTCCATAAGATAACCCCCCGACACAAGCTCAGGTGATAGATGAAGGTGAAGCGAATCTGGAATAGATCAAAGAGGAAGGAGACTATGAATATAAATTGCTGTCCTAAGACCAATTGCAATAGCAATTTCTCCCTCTCCTCTTTCCCATCCATTTCCTAGAGCAGCTACTCCCTTAAAGGTGTATGGAGAAAAGGATACATATGTGACACAATGAGCGGAATGTGTAGATATAGAGATGTGCCACCATCATCTCCTATAACTAACGATTGCTGTCCAGCTGCCTGGAGTATTGTAAGAGACGGCTTGCAGTTGTGAGATTCTCAGGGGGTGCCTCAACTCCAGAGAGCATCCTTGCTCAATGTTATACCCATCCTTGTGCAGCTGGCATCTGGTGACTGATTGATACTGCAATATAAAGGCCTGGTATTTCACTGCCAAAAAGGACATTTTAATGCTCAATATTTGTTCCAACTCTCTCTACAGAGTTGGCCAAGGGTTTGACAGGCCTGTATTTGCAGTTCAATTTCCTCTACGAATGTCCAATCTTGTTACCTCTCTTTTGGTTTGAAAGGCATTGATTCCTAACAAATATTTGTATCCCAAATTCTGTAATAGTGTCTGAATCTAAAGAATCCAACTTGTGATAATACTACAGTAATTTTTTGCCTGTTCAGATAGCAACTTTTGGAGGGATGAAGTTGTATCATCTTTACCATGTTATCTATAAAAACTGTCACAATGTATGATACATCATATGTTCTCAGTAAAGAATGAAGAAATTTTAAATGTGAATGAAAGTAGAAAACATGTATATATTTACTAAGAGTCATACTCAAATTTGAATTATAAGAAAATTGTATTATATTTGTCCAAATAGAAAATTATTTTAAAATGACAAAATAACCATATCACATAATTTATTCTACATGTAGATGTGGGTTACTCCATAATTTTCCTGAATCTGTAAGATGATTAAATAGACAATGGACCTCTCTAAAATTTCAGGATGCCTTTGTAATCACCCTGCTGTTTTCTTCAAGATCAATTACATCTCAAAGTAGTTAGGGGAAGGGTGAATCTAAAATGAATCCATAAATGGAATAAGATATGATAAGTTCACTTTAGACCACTGCATTTAACTCTTAAGTTTTCTTGCTTAGAAATACATAAACTTGGGATAGATTTTACAGAAAAGAAATTAGCATCCCTGTCATGTCAGCAAACACAACTTTTTGCTTTGGATCTGAATTTTTCTTTAACATAATTCTACATATAGTATTAATGTATCTTACTGTAGCAAAATTTCTTCACCATAGAAAAAAGAAGATACTGTTAAATCTTGATAATTTATGACAAATTTATGACAAAACTAAGATTTATACATGTCCCTAACACAATATCTTGAAAAAAAATGAGCATTTTATGAACAAGTATAAGGAATATTTGTTACTGAAATATCCTGCTGCATTTAAAAAATGGAAGAGGAATTCATTTGATTTCTTGAGTGAATAGTTAAAATATTTTGTGTGTTAGAATATTTATAATTTTATAATAAAAGTTATTTTTATGAAAATTTATTTTATGAAATAGACACTATTATAATTTATATTTAATAATTTTTTCAAATGTGTTTATATAGAACATAGATTTTTAAACTATGCTGTCATCAAAATGATAACATTAAAAAAGATATCATAAAAACAGCATAACTAAAGAATGAATATGGTTACAGTCATAGGAAAGGCCAATTACCTACATCCATTATGGCTTTTATGGAATAAAATCAAGTGTTTCATTGAAGCACATATGTTCTCACATTCTGAGGCTATTTTGGAAGTAAAAGACACAATCTTTACCTTTAAGAACTGTATACTTTGGCATAATGCCCTCACAACAAACTGAGCACACCTTAAAAAAATACTAGGGTTCAAATTGTGGATCAATCAATTCCTAGCTCTAATACTTTAGGCAAATTACTTAATTTTTCTGAGGCTCAGGGTCTTCACCTGAAAAAAACGGGGATATAATTGCCTGCTTTTCATAATTATTATTGTATTTCTTCTTGACCTCTTTAATAGGCTCCTCTCTTTTAACCTGCAGTGAAAACAGGTAGGTTTATTCCTTAATTGTATGTTCCTGGTCCATTAATTTTCTCTCTTTTCATATTTATGTTAGGTGATTCCATCCATTCAAAGTTTTTCTTACTACATATTTTCTGATGAACTCCAATGTTGAGCCACCATGCTGGGTGTGTTCCCTGAGTTTGAAACTTCTTTGCCACTGGACATACTCAGTTGGTTGATCCCACAGGCACTACAGACTCAACTGCATAATTCGGTTACTTATCTGCGCTGCTCCTCACTCCTAAACCTTTTCTCCATTCTACCAACTTCCCCATCATCACCTCACCAGGACAGACCCCTCAAATCAAAATTTAATACTGCCACTTCCAGTGCTCCTAATCCCACCCTCACTCTCCTCATGCAACAAGCTTTCACAGAATGTGCAAAAGCCATCCTACAGAATAGTCACCTATATAAAACAAAAATCAAATTGTCACTGTCCACATTACAATTTTCAATATGTCCCATATCCTGGAATACATGTATTATCACTTGGTTTGCCAGATAAGGCCTTATATGAGCCGGTTCTTACTTACATCAACGGTTTAAGACATTCTTCCTCTCTCTTTTTCAATCCGATAACATAAAGCTTATAGCATTACTTTGATTCTTATCACAGACTATATTATTTTATACTCATGCATTAGCCTGTGCTGTTCCCTCTACTTGGGATATCCTTTCAAGATTCTTTGTCTGACTAATTCTTTGATATTTAATAAAAGCACCTTCTTATTCAGAAGGGCTTCTCTGAATCTTCAAGTTGAAATTAGCTCTCATCCTCTTGGCAACTATCACGTTTAAAATTATTTGTACATAAACCTGCTTTTACCTCAACCCTCCACATACATGGTTATGGAGTTTAACAGGCAGTTATCTGTCTTTTTAATTTTATTTCCACTCAGTATCTAGCAAAGTGCTTTTCAATAATTGGCGGCACTGGGGTGCTCAGTAATTGGTAGCACTGGGGCTCTAAAAAGTAATAGGGGAAGAAGTTGCTGGGCTGAGGGCCTTTATCCAACATTCTCAAAAATAACCCCAATAAATATATTAACTTAATGATAACAGTTGTCTATCTAAGCAATAGTAGGCGATAGATAAATCCCTTAGCTCTCAACCTCCAACCAGAATGTCACCCTGGTTTGGTGGATATAGAAATTGCAGAGATATCACTAAGTACTGATTATAATAATTACTTGAAATTAAATAAAATGCTTTAGTTGTTTTTTTAATAGTTTTTAAAAAGCTTTTATTACAATTGCTATTATACTGAGATTTGCTATTACTTGAAATCACAAATTACTTTTAATCACAAATTTTTGAAGGCAAGGACCAGACACTGTAAATAAAATAATGAGCAATTTTTCCACACACAATGCTTACCTATTTCAGACAACTTATTTCTGAAGATGCTTCCTTTTTTATTATTTAAATAATGGTCTACCACCATCAAAATACTCTATCATTTACAGATAAGATAGTAATGCCAAAGTGGAAGAAAAGTGAGTAATTTAACAGCCTTATAATTCTAGCTTAAGTTGCTTTCTCCTACTCTTATTTATTTATAGTTTGCACAATTAAACTTCCTTTTAGAAAAAAGTTAATAAATGTTCCTATAATCTTAAATAAAATGTTTATAGTCACAATGTTTGAATCAAAATACATCTTGGCTCAATATGACAGGATATAAACAAGAGAATGAAAAGAGCTTCTATTCTTTTCTTTAGTTGCTTTCTAATGTCTCATCAAAGAAAAGTTTTCAAAGCCTTAATGTTTCCTAATGCGTTATTTTATTGTAAGTAAAAGCATCTTTACATTTATAGAAGACTTTCAAAACCTGCTGCAATTTTTTAAATAGCCCTAAATGGATTCGCAACTTTCACTAAGCCCATCTTCAGCTATTCTTAGGTAGGTACTTATTTGTAGGACAGGGCTCTCCTAAGGATGTGTGATTCATGTACATGAAGACCCCAATTATAAGAAGATGTCAACTAGAATCACCAAACCAATTACTTGGAAAAAAGGAACAGAATAATTTTAACAGCAGGAAAGAACAAAGGAAGAAGTAATTATTATGGTCCTATAGTACTTATCTCGGTTTTAAAGAACAATTTGTTAGCTACTGTGAAATAGTGTGCCTTGATTACCTCACTCCTAATGGGAAAATGTTAATACGCCCGAAGTGCTGCCAAAGAACATAATCCTAGAAATATTGAAACAGGTGACCATTTGTTGACATTATTGACTCTATTGAAGACATAATTATTTGATTTTATCAAACAAATAGAGTTGATCAGAATATTTATTCTTGTAGATAATGGCAACCATTTGTTACTGAAAATATTAAGTTCCATTTAAACTTTTAGATATAACATTCATCAAAATAGCTATGCTTTTTAAAACCTAGGCTAACATTAAAAATAAGGATGAGACCATCTGTTTAAAAATAAGAAATTATACTATATACCATGAAAAGATTTCAAAACTATTTCATTTCTGAGAAATGAAAATATATGATTTAAAATATCAGGCTTCAGCTAAATGAACAAACTTCTCATAATCCATTATCCAAAATAAGCTACATTATTTAGGAACTTTGTGAAGGCAGACAAGCTAAAATCATGTTTCATAAATGAAAAGGTTTACACTAAAGTGTTAGTCTGTGAAGAACGCAAAATGATTTTTAAAGATATGTGGGCTGTTTTCTCTTATTTAGTGCTACCAAATTGGCTTCATATTTTCAAACTCTGCTCACCCCACTCTAGTTACCATTAAAATCACCTGGTCAATTAAATAAAATTGGTGGTTATCCATATAAGAAATATTGATATGGGGAAAAAGCAAGTTAGTGAGCGGTATACGTAAGGTGATCCTATGTGGAGGGAAGTGGTAAACATGTATACATATGTAGTCTGACTTAAAGGATACTTTCATGTTACACATGCCCATGGTGTTTAAATAATTTTTAGAGGCTCTACCTAAATGCTAAATTAGTGAAAATCCACACTTTAAGAAAAAGAATGTTCTGCATGTATATATATATTAAAGTTCACTACTTCTCAGTGGAGCCTTCCTTGCCACCCTCTCTAAAATCTATCCCCTTTATATATCCCTTCATTCTTACTTCATATTTTCTCCTTAGCACTTTGCACTAGCTAAAATACTGTATACTTTACTTACGTATTATGTTTATTTTTTGGTTTCTCATTAAGAATACAATTTCAAGAAGGTAATGATTTTTATCTGCTTGTTAAGTACTACATCTGTATGACCAAAACACTAATATGTAAGGGGCAGGTGCTCCATAAATACTAGTTGAATGAATATGTATAATTTATTCAAAAATTAAAAAATATATATGCAAACTAATATATAGATATATATTACATAGAAAAAGTCAAAGTTCTCTACTTTTGTCTGTTCCCCTAGCTGTCTTTTAAAGAAAAAGAAAAACTAGATACAAAGAACAAAAATTTCAAAACCTCATGAAGAATGCTGATTCTTTATTTAAATAGCTGTCACATTTAGGACACATGACAAAGTTTAAAGAGTGCTCTATGAGACCATGTGATGGTAATCTTTGAAACAACAGAAAAACAAATGAGGCATTCGATATATTTATGATTTTAGGATATTTGTTGCCACCAAGTATGCATATATCTAGATTTTCAAACTTCATTTTATTTCTACTAAAGTATTTGAGAATAAAGCAATTATCTATGATGTGTATACTGTTTGCCAAAGCCTGTTGGGGAAGAACGTGTATTCAGAATAAAAAACATAGGACAGTTGCCCTTTGTCAGAATCTTGAGCCTTTCAAAATTAAACTATTAAATTACTTGATTCACAAATATCCTTTACGTGCCAACAGAACTAAAAGGTTGTGATGAGTATTTTGGAGTCAGAATCACATGCTGATATATATATATATATATATATATATATATATATATATATACACACACACACACACACACACATACACATGATTATTCATTATTGCTAGAGCATGTAATTTGAAAAGTTTAGTGAATAGTTATTAAGACCCACCTATATAAAAGACATCATGATAAACCCCTGGGAGGAATACAAAGATGAGCAACAAATGGTCTCTTAATAATAACAATGTTTACATTCACAATAGCTGCCATTTACTGAGCACCTACCATATACCTGACACTATATGAGGTACACTATTTTTACTCATAATAATCTTTCTGGAAATATCCTTTTGGACAATATATTGTAATCATCATTTTACAGAAGAAGAAATTGAGATCTAGAAAAGTCGAGTTATTTGTTTCAAAATCATCTGATGTTTGTCACCTCCTGGAATAGGCACCTCTTTCTATGAGAATGGCTCCGTCACACATAATAGATATGAGTTGCACTTGCCATGTTTATGATGTATAGTCCTTACTCAACTACAATTTGTTGGATCAGGAATAGACACTGGAATCCACCTAGAATATTAATGTTCTCTTAGGAATTTAAAATTGGGATTGAGAGATTCCAGTTCATTTGCCCAGAATACTTAAACTTACCAAAAATAAACTTAAAATCTGTTGGTTGACACTTCATCTACAAGGATAAGCAGAAAAAGCAAATCTGTAAGGAGAGGAATGAGGCATGTAAAGCAAAGAAGAAACGAGCTACCTGCTAAGAAGATTTTAATTTATTTTCATCAAAGTAATAAATTTTTTTTATTGTTTGTTATTATAGGGGTACAGATGTTTAGGTTAGGTATGTTGCCCTTGCCCCCCCTTTCCCCCCAAGTCCCAGTTTCAAGTGTGTCCATCTCTCGGATGGTGCGCATTGCACTCTTTGTGTATGCATATATCCGTCCCCTCCTCCCCCTCGCCCCTCCCCTTTCCCCCTCCCTCCCCGCCCGACATCCAATAGATGTTATTCTTATATGTACACTTATGTGTTGTTCAGTTAATACCAATTT
>RJWJ010018964.1:0-30968 GCA_004363605.1 Indri indri
GTGGCAGACCCAGGGGTGGGAGGGCCTGTGCAAAGTTGTCAGCCCCACCTCCCATTGGTGTTCGAATCCTCCCAAATTGCCCTCCTAAGGATGAGACTGACTCTCTGGACCTCCCAGGCAGGCAACCTGTCATGCGTATCCCATGCCATGAGGACAATGCTCTCCCCAGATCCCCTGAGGTCCTGCCCCTAGAGCCCCAGATGTGCCTGGCCATCTGGCCCTTCCCGACGCTCCTGGGATCCAGCAGGGCCCAGCTCTGTCCCCAGGGGGTGGGCTGTAGCCCAGCCCTGACCCTGATTCAAGTGGTCCTGCTGCTCCGCGTGGAGGGCCCAGTGGCAGTGGCCCACTCGGTGAACTTGGGCCTGCACAGACTTACTGCCTCTGGGCCTGCACTCTCTGTCACGGGCACCCCAGGACTCAGGGCCACCTTAAAGTCTGAGGAGCCCCTGGGCTTCTGTGGCCTGACAGCCTGGTGGGCCATTGTCAGGGAAACCGATGGTCCTAATCTCAGGGTGCAGAGAGCACTGAAAATCCTTTGTCCTGTGTCCCTAGTCGAAAACATCCCCCTTGCCTCTGGAGAACGGCGTGGCAACAGGCCAACCATGGCCTGATGGAAGGTGAGCCCCGTGCATGCCTGGCCCCTCGAGCAATGGGAGCCCCTTGAGCTCTGCAAGTCAGGCTGGGGTGGGGCTCCCCGGCTGGCCCTTCCCAGGTCTTCCAATACTTCCACAGCTCCGGCTCGTGCCCCCCACCCCCGGCAGGCACCCTTGCCCACTCCCCCACAGCCAGGTCCACACCCCTGGCGAAGGTGAGTGCAAGAACAGACCACAACCTTCACCTCTGTGCAGCCCCTTGCCTTGGAGCCCCCCACCTTCTCTCCTGCCCTGGGGGGATTCCGAGACCGCCTTTAAGCTCCAGGTGCATGCATCTGCCTGCACAGGGAGGGGGGCCGTCGGATGGCAGGAAGTGGACGAATGCCCCCCCAGGTGAGCAGAATCGCACTCCTTCCCCACCTCCTCCTGGGGGCCCGGGGAGGAGGCAGGATCCCTGAGGAGCCCTTCCTTCTGGCAGAGGCCTTGGAGGAGCGTTCAGAGAGGCCGGGGCAGGAGCAAGGGGCTAGTCCCAATGAGACTTGAGCCCTGCTTCACCCAGGAGACCCACTTTCCTCATCTCTAAAATGGGCACATGTTGGTGGCAGCTCACAGGCTATTGTGGGGTGAGGCGGGTGGGGGGTGGGCTGCAGGAGGCACCTGTGGTGTGCGGCCCTGCTCCTCCCTGAGGACGTGGCCGGTCCCCTCTCCAGGTAGGGAAGGCTGGGAGACCTTCAGCCCGGAAGTGGTGCTGCCTTCACTTGATCATTCACTCATCATCCATCCATTTGAAAATCCTTTACCGAGAATCTTCTACATGCAGCATAGCGTTCTGGATCTTGGAGATTCTCCTTTGACTGGGACAGAGAAGAGGAAGGAAGGTGGGTAGTACATAAACCAGCAGAGAGGTGCTAGAAATACTCCGGGGCAGGTGAGAGGTTGGCTGGCGGGGAGGGTCTGTGTTATGGGAGGTCGGGGAGGCCTCTGTGAGGAGCGGACATTTGAGCTGAGTCTTCAATCCACCACGAGGATCTGGTGGGCCAGGAAGCTGCAGGGAGGTGGGGGCTCCGTGAGCACCTGCGGGTTTAATGAGGATGGTGTTGATGATGGTGATTGTTGCCATGGTGATGGTGGCCATGGTGATGGTGATGATGGTGATGGTGATGATGGTGATGAGGTGATGATGGTGATGATGGTGATGGTGATGGTGATGATGGTGAAGATGATGGTCATGATGGTGATGATGATGAAGATGATGATGGTGGTAGTCATGGTGATGATGGTGACGGTGAAGATGGTAAAGATGATGATGGTGAAGACGGTGATGGTGATAGTGATGGTGATGGCGGTGATGGTGATGATGGTGAAGATGAGGATGGTGAAGATGAGGATGGTGGTAGTCATGGTGATGATGGTGATGCTGATGATGATGGTGATGATGGTGAAGATGATGGTGATGATGGTGATGGTGATGGTGAAGATGAGGATGGTGATGGTGGGAATGGTGAAAGCTATTTATTGACCTTAAATAAAAGGTGTCTCTGTGCCAAACACTTTGCCATGTATTAACTCATTAATCGTCACAATGAGATAGATGCCAATATCTACTCGTTTTACAGATGAGGAGATTGAAGCCCAGTGAGGGGCAGTCACTTGCTCAAGGCCACATGGCTGTTCGTGTTGGAGTCAGTTTGAACCCAGGGAGCCTGACCTTGGAATACCTGCTTTTAACCAAAACTTCTGACAAAATACAGTGGGCTCACTGGCCTGCCGGCTGCTCTCCCAGAGATGCCGTTGCCACCAGCCAGCATGCGCCACCCTAGTCATCACTGCAACCCGCTGGATCCGTCTTTGTCAAGTTTGCACTTTCCCCCAAAGTCTGAATTAACCTCAACATTAATTTGCTGACCAAGCGCCTACAGTAGGTCATGTAGCTTGAGCACCTGTGATATTCTAATACATTTCCCAGGAAATTATTGTAATGTACTAAATGGGAGATTTAAAGGTTACTTGTTCCCCTGCAATCTATGAACTGTTTTATGAAAAAGTCATAACTGAAATAATTGAAGTGTCAGAAAGAAAAAAAAGATAAGAATCCAATCAACAATTCTCTTATCCCTTACCCATCATCCTGCGTTTATTTGGTATTTTGGCAATGCACCAATCCGAGAATATTGCTGTGGGCAGAAGGAGGAGGGAGAGAACTGCGGAATCACAAATGTCACAGCTGAGAGGCCTCAGATATGTGTGCTAAGCCTCTGGTTTTATACAGGTAGTGGGCTCCCCACCTCTGGAGGTATTCAAGCATCCCATGGGTGGTCTCCTGGACTAGGTGCTTTTGAGCAGATTGATGCATTCTATGGTTATTGACCCAGGAGACACCTAAGGTGCCTTCTCAATGTAAGTTCCTAGGGTTTTCAGAACTTAGGACCGGGCCAGAGGAGCCAAGCAGTTCCCCCACGGCCACACAGCAAAGTCGACCTTGGGTCCAGGCCTCGGGATGTCTAGTTCTGGCTCCTTCTGGGCTGAGTCCAGGGAGGAGCTGTGGTAGTTGGGCTGAGGGTCGGACGAGGTGGGGAGGGGAGTCGTCTACATAGACTAATCTTGGATTACTGCGAGAGGGGAGTAGGGCATGCGTGTGTCTGTTTAAGAGCTTTTAAGAGTTAGCTCTGCAATTCACGGGAATGAATAATACATTGAAGGAACATTAAACGGCGTCAAAGCCAGAAATGATATCTGGCCAGGAGCCCAGAATCTATAAACAGCTTGGCTTGGTCCCGGGGCCAGGTTTCAGGAGAATACAGGTCTGGGCAGAGCACATCTGGCCTGAGGCTGCGCCCTCACGTTACAGGTTAGCAGAGGGCGGGGGGCGGCCCCGGCAGGTGTGCTGTCTGATTCTGGCAGCGCTTCCTGGACCCTCAGTCTCTTTCCTCACAGTGTCTGACGTGTCAGCATTGGTGGATCCGGGGGTTGTGCACGGCGGGGCTGAGGCATGGCCCTGTGCCGTGTCCTCCTGGCTTCTTCGGTGTGAGAACCACCCAGGGATCTTGCTGCCATGCAGCCTGTCAGTCAGCAGGCCAGGGTGGGCCTGAGACTCTGCCTTTCTAAGGACCTCCCAGGGAAGCTGGGCTGCGGGGCCCTTAGACTATATTCTGAGTGGTGCGTTAGATGAAGGACCCACCAAATAACACGTTTTTTTCCCCGATTCTCTGCCACTTTGGACAAGAGAACTCGTGCAGTTTCTAAAGCCATTGGTGCTAAGATTTACAATTCGAAGATTCTTAGATCAGAGACTGGGTTTGTCCTGGAAGGGGACGTGGAAAGAGAGTAGGGCGGGGGTCTGGGGCTACAGCGCTCTGGGCTCTGATCTTGGCTGTCCGTCCCTTGCTGTGTGTACCGGGACTAGTTAATTAACCTCCCTGAACTGTCCTTTTTCATTTTCATGGCCTACGTAATACCTAAAATTGTAGTATAGTAACACCTGAGCGTAGTCAGAGTAATACCTAAGCCACAGGTGGGTGTGAGGAGAACAGGAAATGAGCGTGGCTAGCAGCGGTCAGTGAGGCGGGAGCTCGTTCTTGGGGCTGCCTTAGCAGGGGCCCCAGGGGAGCAGGCATCTGCCCGGGCTTCAGGGTCCCCAGTAGGTGCCTGGACAGGGTCTGGGCAGGGTGGCAGGCTTCTCTAGAGCTGGCCCCCAGCCAGAGGGGCAGCACTGGGTGGGCTTGGGGAGGAGCCTGGAGAGGGGGCCACCCCTTCAAGTCCATTCCAGGTCCAGCTGCTCTCACGGAGCTCCCCGCCCCAGCCCTACTGCCGTCACAAACATAAATGGTCACACTGTCCCTTGCACAGTTCAATTTTACCTTGAGTGCATGTATCCTGACTGCAAATGGAAAGGTTCATGTTTTATTTTTTTCTTTCCATAAATAAAAGGAAACTGTAGAACTAAACCCAGTGAAAATAAACCAGGGGTATTTCACTCTGGCCTGGGGCTGTGGCCTCTGAAACCTGTCACCTGGGAAGGCTGGAAACTGAAAGAGTAGGGGGAAGATGAGAAAAGGGAACCCCCTCCTGGAGGGGAGATTTTGCAGCTATTTAAGGTCGCCTGGGGACCCAGGGCAAGGTCACACCAGCCAGGGGAAACCTGTGTCTGCACCTGCCGGGTCCAGAAAGGGTGGCCCAGCCCCATTCAGCGGGTTCCCTCCCCCAGGCCTGGGGCAGGGCAGGACCTCCCCCTCCTGCCAAGACCTCTTTGAACTGGGCTACTCGCACCTGTTTTGGCTACTAGGCCTTTGCCCAGACTCACCCCTCCAAGGGACCAAGGAACAGAGAGAGCTCTGGGAGCTGCCGGCAGAGGCTTGACGGTTCTCACCCCGAAAGGCCACCCAGAGGCCTCCATGGGTGTATTCACGTATCGTCCCCCTCACCCTGCCTGTTGCCCTAGAGACCATGTGCTCCTGAGGGCAGGGGCCTCATCTGTCCTCCCGGCCTATCCTATCCCGGTGCCCAGGACGGGACCCATGGGGTCTGCCTGGAGACCCACGTGATGAAGCTGCGGCCAGAGCCGCTGGGCAGGGAGCTTTCCAGACCCCACCTCCCTCCACTGGCCATGCAGCCAGCTGCCTTTGATCTGCAGGGGCACCGGGGCAGGACCTAAGACTTTGGTGCCTGGCTTGGCGAAGATGTCCTGCACCCACCACTTCCCTCGGGTGGGGCTCCCTCCCCCTGTGCAGCCCTCTCCCTGCCCAGGACTGCAGGGCAGGTTGGGGGGTGGGGTGGCACCTGTCCTGGACTGTGCTTGTTGGACCCAGGGCCTGGTCCCAGCCAAAAAGCAGCCCCCCAGCCCCACCGAAGTCTGGTGGCAGGAGCAGGGAGGCACGCTGTTCATGGCTCTTCCGCCCATCACTGTCCCCAGCCAGAATTCGGCCACCAGGTTCCAGGCCATGTGTGTTTGTCCTGCAACCTCCTTGCAGAGCTGTCCACACCCTCTCAGTCCTCCAGCCCCGGCTCTGCCCTTCCTGGGCCTGCTGGCCAATGTGGCCCTGCGAGGCTGTGGTCTGGGGCCTCATGAGTTTGCTGACGCAAGTGCGAGGTGCAGCCTCTCTGTACCCCCACTTTCCAGATGGGGCGACTGAGGCTCAGGAATGTGAGAAAATGGCTCGTCCTCTGCTCCCTCCTGGAGTGGGCTGGGGCAGGTAGGCAGGGAGGGTCTCCAGTGGCATTTTAGGTGTTGCCGAGAGCAAGGGTGGGGGTGCTGAGAGCAGGGGGCTGTGGGAGATGGGGAAGCAGAGATTGGTGCCAACCAGGGGCACCCAACTGCCGGCAACAGCTGCCTGCGGCTCTCTGAGGTCAAAGTCAGACATGGCTTTCCGTGGGAAGCCATTCCGGACCCCTCTGCAGTGACAGGCCCCTCATACAGGTCCACTAAGTGGTAGGGTCACTGTGCCCAGGGGCAGGAAGTCCCGGATAAAAGCCAGATGGCAGAGCTGGGCGAGGGGTGCAGGGACCAGCAGGGGAGAGACTATGGGCCTCTGAGGGAGCCAGAGCCGGAGCCGGAGCAGCCGGGCCGCTCCTCTCCTTGGTCCGGGGGCTGCAGCCAGCACATCGGGGCTTAGCCCGCCCCTCCACCTTTGAGTGCCAGATCCGTGTACTGTGCAGAGTCAGGTGGGTCTGGATTTGCGTCCGTGCTGGGCGACCTGAGCTGAGTCACTCAACTCCTCAGAGCCTCAGTTTCCCCAGCTCTAAAGTGAGGCAGTGTATTTGTTCTCTGTTGCAGTGCAGCAGGTTATCCCAAAGCAAGGTGGTTTCAAACAGCAAGCGTTCTCGCTGGTCTGTGGGGCGGGAATCTGGGCTCTGCTGGGGGCTCTGGCTGGGGCTGTGGGCCCATGTGAAGGCTCAACAGGTGGCGGGTCTGCTCCTGAGCTTACTTGCCTGGTTGTTGACTCTGTCCCTGGTCACCAGGACCCCTCCATGGGGCTGCCTCCTGATGCAGCAGCCGGAGTTTCCCAGGACGCTAGAGACAGAGAGAGCACACCTGAGATGGCAAGTGCAGGCTTTCGGGAGCTGATCTTGCAAGAGACGTGGCACACCTCTGCCCGGTCCATCCCTAGGATCCAGGCCTGGGTCACGCCATCCAGCCCACGGCCAGGGGTGGGGAGTACACAGGGGCGTGAGAACCGAGACCTCTGGGGGCCATCTCTGAGGTGCCCACCCCTGCGGTGGCACCTACCTTGCAGAGCATCCTCGAGGATTAGGAGAAGTCCTGTGCCTAAGTGGCATCCCTGTGCCCGGTGCTCCTTGGGTGTGAGAGAACCGCCTCCCTCTGCACGCTCCTGTCCTCGCTACAGCACAGCTCGATGCTTTAACACCCATGCCTCCGCCAGCCAGGCTCTCTCCGGGTGTCGAGGGATGCCACGACGGATGAGACGTGGCCTCTGACCCAGAGGATCCACAGTTAAAATGGGGCGTGGTGTGTGCTTCGACGGGGTCTGGGAGGCAGCGGCGGGAAGCGCTCAGCACACGTGCCTGTGGACCCCCCGGGGCATCATCCCGTTGGAGCCCTGGCGAGCCCAGACACCATCGGACGATTAACCCCGTGTTCAGAGCTATCCAGCCGTGAATCGGGAGAGGGTGTGTGCTGCCTTTAAATGAGCCTTATGTAACGGGGTGCCGGGAACAGCTGACGCCCGCACGCAGCCCTTCTTTTAAAATAGATCGCTTGTCTTTATATAGCCAAATGATTCTTTCTTCTGGCTCTGCCATCTTACAGAGGCGCTGATGTAGGTCAGATATTGCTTGGTGAGAATTAATTAATCTATAATTGTATCGAAGGAAGGGGAGAAAAACAAGCAGATGCTCAACGTGCCCCATGGTCCTGGAACAAACACTCCAGAAGGAAGCTCTGAGCAGAGCCGTGGCCACTTGCTTTCTGTGGCCAGCATCCTCTCTGCCTCTGTCCTTGCCCCTGCCCTCACCAGCCCCGGGCCCCCGGGGACAGCATGGGGTTTGCACTTGGTCTGAGCTCCCATCCTGCCATCCGAGGTCCTCAGACCCAGCTGGGTGCCAGGCCATGCAGCCCCCAGCCCCAGTGGGACGGTCACCGCCTGGCCTGCTCTTGCTCTGGGTCAGGCGTGTCCAGAGGCCTGTACTCCTCTGTCAACGCCAGGTCCCTGCCTCCCCACCGAGTTGTCCCCTCTTGTCTACTCTGCCCCTCCTCCCTCTGGCCCCTGAACCCACCTGGCCAGGTACTTGCTCCACGGGGACCGTCCCCTCAAAATCACCACTGACCTTCCTGCTGCCCAAGCCCCAGGCCAGTTCCCTGCTCTTCCCTGCTCCCCAGCTGTTGTGTCCTTTGACACGGTGCATGGCTGGCAGAGCTGGGCCCTGGTCCACATGCGCATGCTCTCAGGTCCTCCACCCCCACCGAGGGGCTGTGTGCGGGTCACTGCGGGAGTACTTCTGGTCCACGTGGCCTGTTGGAGGTGACTGTTGCTCACAGAGTCAGGTGTGCTCTGTGAGGCCGAGGTGCGGGGAAGCCCTGGCCGTCTGAGCTAGTCCCCACCTGGGGAAGCGGACACCTGGCACCTAATGGAGCCGGGGCCAGCGGGGCTCCTGGAGCAGAGCCACTGCCTCCTTCCTTGGCGAAACCCCACCCGGCTGTCCACACTGGGCACCGGTGACCCTTCTTTTCCTGCCTCTCACCCAACAACCACTTTCCTAAAACTTGGTCATCCAACAGTCACTGACTGGGCTCTGAAGGCATGCCACCAGGTGCCTGCTGGCTTCGGAGAGGACCTGGAACCTTCCGTTATTTCTTAAAGCACAGGTGGATCCAGGCTGGACATGGGAGCCTCAGGGATGACAACAGGAAATGGCCCAGGTCAATGTCTCGGGCAGCCCTTGAGCCACCAGGGCCAGCGTTACCAGGGAGGCTGTGACGAATACCTGTCCTCCGGCCCCACTCCAGACCTGCCTTGCCTGGAAGGAAGCTCTGGGCTGGTGATTCACACCAGGGCCTCCTGGGACTCTTGAGAACCGAGACGGTGGATTTTGATTTTGGCTGGACAGTCCACGTCCTTCAGCTGTGACAAACCTGGTGCCAGGCCTCACCCCAGACCGGCAGAGCCAGCATCGCTGAGGGGGGGCTGGGGACCAATGTTCAGAAGGCCTCCCAGGTGAGGGCCCTGGGCTGCGGTCTGGCTGGGGCGCTGTGGCCGACTCCCAGCCTGGCCCCGAGAGAAGTGTGGACACTCAGAAGGGGCCTCCGCCGGCCTCCCTGTCTCCCTGCTTGAGACCAGGTCTGGCTAGGAGCAGGAGGGGATGCAGAGACCCCTCCCCACAGGACAGCCGGCTGGTCCTGTTCTTTCTCTGGCACTCACCCTGGGGGAGCTCCGACTTCCAGGGACACCTGTTGCCTTGACTTACGCTGAGTCCAAAACAGTATGAAGCACGCGAAAACCCCACACACTCTGTGAGAGACACAGGCCCACTGTCACGGCGGGCGTGGCAGGATTGGTGGCTGGCTGAGGTCGCTGTCGCTGGGGGTCTGCTTCAGCATGGACGTCACCGTCAGACACACCCTGGGTGGGAGGGATGCTGCTGCTGGACCCCGGGAGCTGTGTGCAGGACCTTCTCCACCTGGCCTCGTTGAGGTTCTTCTCAGCACCGTAGAGCTGGCCGCCCTCCTTTAACAAGTAGGGAAACTGAGGCTCGGGAGTTTGGGCAACTGCCCCCAAGGCCACATGGCTAGGAGGGAGCAGAGCTGGGGTGGGGTCAGACTTACCCTCGTGTCTGTCCTCTGCAAAGGGCACCGTGTCCACTGCCCTCCCCAGCGGGGCCAAGGACGATGCCCTGTTCTGATCAGCTCAGTGAGTCCCAGGCCCGCCCGGGGCTGAGCCTTGCGGCGGCCCGGCTGTGGGAGGGCCGAGTGCTGATTGGGTGTCCCTTATTTGAATCAGCCGTGGGGCTCCCATGGAGGCAGTGGCCCTGCACAGGAGTTTGTTTTATTCAGAACACACGGAGTGGAAGCCTCAGTTTCCCTCTCCATTAAATGGGGCTGCTGGGAGGGTTGAGGGCGGCCCCGCCTAGAGCTGCGGGGCGGCGGCTGCCCTGGCCGCTCTATCTGCGCACCTGTCTTTCCCTCAGCCGGGCCCGGCCACCCTCCTCCTCCTCTCTCCTCCGACAAGGAGACTTCTTGACGTCAGACCTCGCTTCCTCCCTGGTGTCTGTTCTTGTTCGCTGTCGTACAAATGTCAAGGAAGAATTTAAATGAGGGAAAACTGCCTCAAAGGTTGTGTTTCTGGCAGGGTGTCAGGACACTGGTAATTAGGGGTGCCACGAGGGCTGTCCTGTGCTCGGAGACAACAGCACAGCAGAGACAGGGATGGCGAGGCCGTGGGCCCCAGCTGGGGCCTGGTGGGTGAGCTGGCCACTGGCCGTCTCCTTGTCCTCCTGGTCCCCACAGAGATCCCAGCCTGCAGTCTTCGGCCGAACTGCCCCTCCCAGCTCCGGCTCAGAAATGGGGGGTGCTCCTGCCCTGGCCCACACAGTCCCCTTGGAGCCCGTCCCACCCCTTGTGCCTCGCCGACCCCTCCACACCCTCCTCAGAGTCTCTTTAGACAGTCCTGCCAGAGGGGGACATCTGCCTGTGGTCACCAGCCTCTGGCCCTCGCTCGTGCTGACCCGGCCTCTGCGTCCCTCCCGCCCTGCTCTTGCGCACAGAAGCTCGGTGCCTTTGTGGGGAGCTCCCGCTGTGGGGCCGTGGGTCAGGCCCTGGGGCAGGTCCAAGGGCACAAGACCCAGTCTAAGGAAACCCCTGGGTCCTGGGGGACCTGGGGGTCTGAGGCTGGGACGGGAAGGAGAAAGGGACATGGACATCTATTCAGCATCTGCTATATGGCGCCCCGTGCCATATAGCATTTTGGCATTTGTGGCATTTGTGGCATTGTGTAGCATATTGGCATTTGTGGTCTCACTAATCCTCATTAATTTGTGGTGGCTCCTATAGTCACCCCCATATTATTGGGACCCAGAGAGCTGGAGGCAATGGTCCAAAGGCACTCGAGAGGTTGGGCACAATGAGCAATCACTGACTGAGTGCCTGCTGTGTGCAGGGTTCTGATGCCTCATTCAATCTCAGCCTGTCCTGGGGCTCAGGCAGGTGAGGAGCTTGCAGGTGCTGCAGTGAGTTTTGGGGTGCTGGTGGCTGGCTGCTAGCCTTAGTCTTGAGGGGCTCACAGTCTAGGGTGGGTGACTGGCAGCCACAACACCCTGTTGGGTGAGGAATGAGGGAGGAGGCCAGGGGTGACAGTGGAGCAGAAAGGAGGGGCCTGGCAGGCTGCCTGGAGGGGGTGAACCCTGAGCAGAAGCCTGGAAAACTGGGGCCGCCGGGACTTCAGCCCTGGAGGGGCCCCCTCCGGCGTCTCCCAGGCCAGCAGTCCCACTTCCAAAGGAGGACACAGAGGGTCTGGGAGGCAGGGATTTGCCAGATTAGGGGCAGATCTGCCCCCAGATTGAGACCACTGGACTGACAGTTTAAGGCTCTCCCTCGAGAAAATTAAATGAGACTAAAACCAGCTTAGCATTAAAAAGAAGAGAAAACAACACACAAGTCCCCTCGGCTGTCCCTGTCAGGGACAGGGAGAGAGCAAGGGGCCACCAGCAAGGAGATGGGGCTGTGTGGGTATAATTAATCACTTTTCAATTAGTATTCAGGGCCTTCGTCGAGGACGTGAAGCAGGTTAGCTCCAGTCTGCAGCGCCAGGGCTTTCGGATGCATTTTTATAAACGTTGTGAGCTGAAATAGAAGCAGGCGCTGAGCAGGCGGCCCCAGCCCAAGGGAACAAAGCGCAGCACAGCAATGAGAGGAGTGACTGGAGCAGGGGCGTGCCGCACTCCGCGCGTTCTTGGCCACAGCGAGGGTCTGGGCCTGTGGCCTGGGAGGGCTCCGGCCTCCAGTCAGAGCTCCTTAAATGCTCCCGGGGTGGGGAACGTTCCTGGGCAGGGCCATGGGCATTCTCTGTGGCTCCTAGGGGTAGATTTAGGGTTTCTGAGAGGCTGTTCTAAGGGGGAGCTGCTCGTTGCTGGCCCTCGACTCCTTGCTGGGCACCAACTGGGACCACGAGATATTACATGTTATCTCCCAAACCTTGCAGCAGCCCAGTGAGGCAGGCCTGTCGCCCCATTCTCCACGTGACGGCAGGCTCGGCCGCCACACTGCAGGGACGGGAGTTTGGGTCTTGGTGGGGCAGTGCATGCCTGGAGTCGGGGCCTCACCCCCACTCTGTCCAGCTTGCTGTGTATTCTTGGCCACCTTCCTTGGCCTCTGTGGGCCTGGGCCTCCCTGGTGTGAGGAAGAGCAGACTGAGGCCTCCTGCGGGCACCAGAGGCAGAGCAGGCCCCAAAACGCGTTCAAATCCGCTCCCTGCAAGGGCAGCCCCTGTCTCGAGAAGTGTCCCTGCATCCCTGCAGGTGCTGGGTGACACTGTCCACTGTCGGGACGACAGAATCTCTGCTCGGGCGGTGTTTGTGGCCAGGACGTGTCAGGATCCCTCTCTGTTCTGGGACTCGACTTTTCTAGGCAATATGCAAAAAGACAAACAAACGAAAAAATACCCTCTGCCCTGACCACTGCCAATGTCTTGGGGTTGGGTGTCCAAGTCTCCTGGACCTGGTGGCCATGCCCGACCCGGCCCAGGACGTCTCCCTGTCCCCACCATGACTGCCAGCATGAGGCCGGGCCGTGTCCTGCTTGTCCAATGGTTGGGCTGCTGTGACTGGGAGCTCGGGGGCCCCTGGCCATGGCGGATTCAGGGGCTGAATTGCATTCCCCGAATTCACATGTTGAAGTCCCAGGCACCCATACCACGTCCAGTAAGACTAGTATGCTCATGAAAAGGGGACATTTGGAGACAGACACGCACACAGGGAGGACGCCATGAGAAGACGCAGGCAGAGATGGTGAGAGGCTTCTGCAACAACCGGCACAGATGCCAGCAAAGCCCAGGGCCGGGAGGGCTGGCGTGGATTCTCCCACACGGCCTTGGGAGGAGCCAGCCAGCCCTGCGATGCCTTGATTTTGGACTTCGGCTCCAGAACTGTGGGGAGCTCAGCTTCTGTCGTGTGAGCTGCCCAGTGCCTGGCGCCTCCTTACAGGGTCCCAGGAGACGCAGACAGTGTGGACGCCAGCGGGCAGGCCCGGGAGACCCGGTGGAGGAGGCCGGGGACTCTGCGGCAGGCACGTCGAGATGCCAGATGCTTCCAGCGGGGAGGTCCCTGCCCTGGGGCGGCCCTCAGAAGCGGGGCCAGCTGCACTGTTGGTACCAGGCGGGAGGGGCAGCCCCACTGGACACCTCCTGGATGCTCTGGCTCCTTTCCCCAGGCGCACATGTGATCCCAAAACCCACCCCGGTTGAGCTCTGTCACTCTATTTCGGGAGCGCCAAGGCCCCCACAGCGCAGGGCCCACCGATCCCCTGTCTCTGAATTATTGTGCGTTTATATTCTCAAGACGGAGTTTGACCTTTTGGTTTAATAACTCATTTAATTAGTCACCATTCCAGAGAACCTGACAAGTCCTCTGTGGCCCTTGCCAGTCCGGGGATGCCAGGGCCTGCTGCGTCTCCCACCTTCCCCCTGTCGCTGGAGCCCCATGTCTGACGTCCATGTTAACTTCCTTATTACCAGGAATCAGTTTGTAAGCAGCAGAGGAAACTTCAAGGTCTTTGTCTTCTTAAGGAGACTCATTATTCCCCGTAGCGATTCAGATCAGGGAGCGGGCGGTGTCCCCAGCGCTGCATACTCATTGCACACTAGCAGTGCAATTATTAATTCCTTTATAAATAACTTGGTCTTCATCACGGTAGCCTATTATTTATGATAACTGTTATATTATTTAGATGTCAACGGCTCCATGTTAATTACAGCTGCTGGCGGGGCTGTCAGCTGCAGAGAGAGGTGGACTCTTCCGTCAGGGTTCAAGGTGATTTGGCCCCTGGAGTCCTTTTTCCTCTGTCTTGCACGTGGTCTCTGTCTCCCTCATCAGTTCTGGGGGCCAAGCCATGGATGGCCAGCCGGCGTCATGCAGCCTTCCTAACGTGGGTGTCCTGAGGGCCTTTCTCTACTGGCCGGGGTCTGGCCTGGGGGGCTTGACAACTCTGAAAGTCCTTAAATGCATGATCCCATGCCTCAGCTGTGGGACCTGGGACTGCCCTGCTGGGAGGACAGGTGCCTGCCCCCTTGGACACTTGGCCTCCAGGTGGCGTGGGGGTCTCCATCACAGCCCGTCGGGTGGGACCTCACCCATCATGGTCAGGAGCTGTTCTGAACTGTCCCCTGGCCCCATCCTCTGGCCCCTGAGCCACCCCCCAAACAGCCCAGGGCGCCGGCCAAGAGCACATGTGTCCACTTAAATTGAAATTGAAATTAATTCATTTTAAAATTCAATAACAGAGGGGGCGGATGGCAAACTAGTTAGCTTCCAGGCTCCATCCTCCTCGCGGCTTCTCCTTTGTCATTTCCTTTGATAGGAGCCACACCCAGTGAGGCAAGTCCTGGCATGAGCTGCGTGGCCACCGTAACAAGGGACCTGGGCCCGCGGCTTCCACAGCAGAAATGCATCTCTTGCTCTCCTGGAGCTGGAAGTCTGAGATCAAGGTGCTGGCAGGGCTGGTTCCTCCTGAGGCCGCTCTCCTTGGCGTGTAGATGGCCACCTTCTCCCTGTGTCCTCACACGTCCTCCCTCTGTGCCTGTGTCCTAATCACCTCTTCTTACGAAGACGCCAGCCACATTGGATTGGGATCTGCCCTGATGGCATCATTTTGACTTTCTTACCTTTAAAGACCCCACCTCTCAGTCACATGCACGTGCCAGGTCCTGTGAATCCGCTGAGCATTGTGGGGGACACGGTGGGTCTCCCAACCACGGATGGGGAGTGGTCTGGGGCAGTGGCCGAAGCTGGTAGTGTAAGAGGGCAGGGCAGATGCAGGCTCACCGTTGAAGCTGTTTCCTGCATACACTCTGCCTCCCCAAAAGCCAGTGCATGGCACTGGGCCTCAGCTTTCCCTCCTGTAAAATGGGCATATTGTTAGCTCTTTCTCCCACTAGTTTCAGAGCTGAGATGGATGAATCCCTTACTAATCCGATAAGCATTTATCGGAGGTATTTCTTCTTCACTCGGTTATTCATTCCTCAAGTGCATTGAGCCAGGGCTCCCACCCTCTCGTGTCTGCTGTCCAGCAGAAGGGACAAATGGGAAAACACCAGCTCAGGGAGTGAGCAGCATCACAACGGTCCTTGTCCTCACAGAAGCAGGACACGGAACAGGTGACAGGCTTCCTGGAGGAAGCCTCCTCTATGTCGCTGGCAGAGATGTGCCTAGAGCCCAGGCCTCCCTCTGCCCGAGGAGGGTGCAGTGCTGGCGGCCACTCTGCAGGCCACACGAGCTGTCGCCTGGGGATCGCAGAGGAGTCCCATGGAGGGTGGCCTGGCTGATCCCAGGTCTCTGGCAGGGCCACTGCGTGCCCGCCCCAGGAGGGTCCGTCCGGCAGTGCTAAGCAGCCGCCGGCTTCCCCTCCCTTACAGAGCCTCCCCCTTCCCTGCCTGTGGAAAGCCCCCGCCCTTACCCTCCCAAGTCATTTAAATGAATTTGCATACATTGTTCCTGATGAGGCTTGATTGTTTCAGGAGCGACATTTCGAATCCTAACTGTACTCCCCTCCTCGCCTCTCCTTGCAGAGGCGCCATAAATATCCCACCTGGCTTTCCCAGCTCACTTTGTCCCCGACGCCCCCTCCTTTAATTCCTCATTACCAAGCCGCCACTGAGGCGGGGCTTCCATTTTTATTTCTCGCTTCTCACTCGGCGGCTTCCCTTCTGTGAGAATCCTGGGGGCTTGCCAGCCTTTGATGGGCCCGGAAAAGCAGAGGCATCTGATGGTGGGGGCTGACCCTTGAATGTCCCGCCGATGGCAGTGTCTGCCACCCCGGCAGGCAGGCGACGTGCCTGTTCTGGAAGCTTCTCGGGCTCCTGTCTGGGGAGAAGGGCAGGGAGGGAGAGCAATGAGGGCGGCACGAGTGGAGGCCAGTGTCTGCCGCTTGCCCAGTCCTCATAGCCTGCTTCCCTGTGACCCTTACAGAAGCCCAGCCAGCAGTCGGCCATCCCAGGGCTGTGCCCATCCCCACCTCTGTGTGCTCCAGAAAGGGGAAAAACAGGTGCCTCGCCCCCAAGAAAGGGGCTGCATATGCCCAGGCCTGGGGCGATGCCAGGTGAGAAAAACCACAGGTCCGCACCCCAGGGAGGGTTTGGAGAAGAGGCTGCTGTGTCACTCCCCAGCTCCAATACCCTCCATGGCTCCCCGTTGCCCACAGGCCAAGTCTCCTTTCCTTGGTCAGCACCCAAGGCCGGGTGCCATAGGCTCCTCTGAACATGCCAGTGCCTGCTGAACCCTGTGGGGAACCGGCCTTGAACGTGGCCCTCCCCATCTGGTGGCCGTCCATCCTCCCCTCGACCTTTGGTGTGGATGCTATTATCCCCATTTATAGAGGAGGGAACTGAAGCCTGGAGAGGCACAGGGGTTGGCACAGGGTTGCACAGCTGGTAGGTGGCAGGGCTGCGTGTGTGTCTGACTCCACCCTACAGTGCTGATCACGCCCTCCAGCACATTCTGCAAGGCCCTGGGGCTGGCCCAGCACAGCTCTGCACACAGTAGGTGCTCACTTAATGCTTCTCAGTGAATTCACTTGTGATGCGAAGTGGTCAAGGCTGGCAGGTGGGGCTTGGGCCAGAGGAGAAGGATCTGCGTGACTGGCCCCCTCCTGCCTGCAGGGTCTGGCGGGTGGTCTCCAGGGGACCCCTCCAACTCACCTTCCCCAGCCCTGGCTTGGGCGTATCTTTCCTCTTTTGTTCATTCATTCGTTCGTCCATTCCGCAGCTTCTACTGGGCATTTGCCCAGGCAGGGGAGGGTGCAAGAGGGCAGAGTGCTGGACCACAGAGGGCAGCGGGGGAGACCCAGGCCAGACAGTGCAGGTCTGAGTGTGCAGGGCAGGGCCAGAAGTTCACCCTCAGCCCTCCTTATTCACACATTGAGCCTCCAAGCACAGAGGGAAAACTGAGGCCTGAGGGTGGCCCAGCTCTCTGGGCTCCGAGTCCAAAGCCTCCTTCCACACTCTTGGCCTCCTGGTGCTGAGGGCGGAGCAGGTGTGGCCCTGCCCTCCCCTGGGGCTCCCTGGCCTCCCTTCTCTTTTTCCCTATGTGGGCCTGGAGGGTCCTCGGGCCCTGCCCTGTGGCCTGGGTGGGGAGTGAGATCCTGGCCTCTGGGTCAGGGTCCTCAAACAGCCAGGGGCTGCCTTAGGAGGAGATGTGAGGGCATGTCTGCTGCTGCATGGGGACCCGATGCCGCAGAACCCTTCGGGAGAGCAGAGCAGAGGGGTCCTTGGGGGGCTGCCTCACAGGTCTCGGAGGCCTCCCCACTCCACATGGCCTCAGCTCTGTGCTGGGACTGGTGCAGTAGACTTGCTCCTGCCTCCTCCCCCACCCTCCTGCTAGCCCCAGAGTGGGTTTCCCGCCACACAGACCACACACCCCTCTGGCCCCTCCCCATGCACAGAACCTCCATGAGCCCTTCCCTCAGGCTTCCAGAAGCTTCTCCTCCCTCTTGCACTGACTCTAGGATTCCAGCTGCCGGGCCTTTGCACTGCCCTTCCCTGTGCCTGGAGTGCCCTCTCATCAGGTCCCTGGTGGGCACGGCCCTCCCCCTGTGGGAGTGCTCCGCTCTAGGAGGCTTCCCCCTCAGGGCTCTCCACCTCCTGGCTGCCTGTGGTGCTCTGCACAGGGCCAAACAAACACCAGGCTCCTGGTGGGTTGGGCGTCGGGTGCCTGGTGACTGGAGGAGGCACGCACTGGAATTCACGTGGTCATCACTCCTCCCGCAGGCGGTTTCCTGAAGTCCCAGGGACCAGCGGGGTATGTTAGGCTAGCAGCTAGGCCCAGGGTGCCGGCTGCAGTGATGCGGACACAGGTTTGTTGGAACCAGGAGAGGGGGGTGGGTGGGAGGTCGCCAGAGAGATCAGCGGGGCATGGTAGGCCACGGTCCTCAGTCCTCAAGTGTGGAGCAGCCTGGGCCTGGCGGTCTCCGGCCTGATGTGGCTCTGACTGCAGAGGTCGGCAGGCTCCGGGCCGGGGACTCGGTGAGCCCTGCTGTGGTGTGGGGCCCATGGGTGGCAAGCAGGCAAGAGAGCGGCCAGACGGCATGGCAGGAAGGCCATTCTGGCTGCCGCTTGTGGACACTGGACACGGAGCAGTGGGGACAGGGAGCAGGGACTGGGGTACCAGGGGAGGGGCGTTTTCGGGCAGTAACAGTGGGCAAGACAGAAGGGGGAGGATGGAGGGGACACCCGGGACTGCACCCGGCACTGTCTTTCACAGGAAGCTCGACCCAAGCAAGCCAGTTGCCGCTGCCCTGTGGTCAGCCCCAGCAGTCTTGGAGGGAGGGGACAGCCCTCTGGCTGGGGCGGGTGGCAGTTCTTGATGTATCTCTCTCGTGGGAGCTGCTGAGGGGCTGGAAGGAGACTTGTGCGGGGAGACACAGTGGACGTGGTGGCCCCACAGAGCCCTCCCCAGGGAGCCTTGTCCACTGGAGAAGCTGTCCGTGGTGCTGATCATGTACCAGGGACACTGAGCTAGACAGGATGTGGCTTTGTCACCAAGGAGCTTGCTGCCTGGCTGCAGGGCATGGCTAAAGTCTCTGTTCCTCCAGGAAGGCCTCCAGGCCGGGCCAGCACACACTCCTTCCTCCTGGAAATTCTGCAGCTCTTCAGCCTGGCCTGGGGCCCTGGTGCCAGGGCTGTGCATATGGGCACCTAGTGAGACTGGGTGCCCCGCACCCTCTCCATGCGTGTCCTCCAAACACTCCCCCTCAGGGGTCGTGGGTGGAAGCAGCAGAAACCAACTCTCCTTGCAGGGCGGGAGGGAGCGGGAGGCCCGCGTGTGCAGAAGTGGCTGGTGGGAAGGCAGGGAACCCAGAGATTCTCAGGGCCTCCTGGGGGGTCAATACCTGCCGCGTTGAGAAAGCCTGGGCGAGGGCATCTGACAGGCCAAGCTGGGTGGTGCCAGCCCCTTGTCCATGGAGGGTGGGGACCTTGACTGACAGTCCCAGACCCAAAGGAGATGGGTCACCGGCCAGGGCAGGCAAAGTGCCATCCGCCCTTTGGGAAGACCCATGTCAGTCTGGAGTGTGACAGTTCTCTGAACACGTCCACAGGCAAAACTACCTGACCTGACTCAGCTCCCATGGCTGGAGCTGCTGAGAACACTGGGACCCAGCGAGGCACGGTGGCTGACATCCAGGTCGCATGTCCCAGGTGCTGGGGTGGGGCTCCCGCCAGGGTCCTTCCTATAGGAGCACGAGCTTACCCGAGATGGACTTCCTAAGGCAGGCTCAGCAAACCTGCCAGCCAGCAGGCCTGTGGGCGTGGGGCCTGGCGTCCATTCCGCCTGCGTCCGGGAAGCCACTCACTACCCTTACGGCCTCCCAACCTTCCCCTTTGCTCGCCAACCCTCTCAGTTCATTTAGCTTTTACTTGTAATTTCTGTGAGTGCGCCCGTGTGCTAAAGTCAGGCTGGCTGGTTCTCCTCTCTCTCCCCCGCTTTAAATGGTGCGAAATACATGCCTTACGTTTGCCATCTTAAGCGTTTCTAAGCGTACGGCTCGGGAGTGCTAAGTACATTCACATTGCTACGCAACCGCCCGCACCGTCTCCAGAATCTCTGTGTTCTGCAAAACCGAAACTCCGTCCCCACGAAACACCAAGTCCCTGCTCCCTCCCCCGCCCTGCTGCCCACTGCTCTACTTTCTGTCTCTGTGGATTTGACTCCAGTAGGGACCTCATGGAAGTGGAATCACACGGTATTTGCATAGCATAAGGTTCTCAGGGTGCATCCACGCCGTAGCCTGTGTCAGGATTTCCTTCCTGTTTGCGGCTGAATAATATTCCCTGTACTGATGACCCGAGATGTTCATGCTCTCATCTGTAGGTGCACACCTGAGTCACTTCCACGCCTTGGCTACTGCGAATAGAGCTGCGTGAACATGGGGTGCAGATAATCTGTGTCGCGTCTCTGCTCTCAATTCTTTTGGATACGTGCCCAGAAGTGGGATTGCTGGATCATATGGTGGTTCTATATTTAAGTTTTTGAGGAACCACCATTCCGTTTTCAGTGATGCTGAGAATCTTTTCATGTGCTTGTTGGCTGTTTGTATATCTTCCTTGGAGAAATGTCTATTCAAGTCCTTTGCCCATTTTTTAATTGGGTTGTTTGTTTTTTGTGGAGTTGTACGGCTTATTCCCTTGGTCCTTCTCTGATGTCGAGCCGGGGTGGACGTCTGGGCACGGGGACCCTGCAGGGGTGGTGACAGGGGTCACAGAGGGCCTGGGCTGGTGGTGGGAGGATAGCACTGAGGCGCGGGAACCGGGAGGTGAGGGGTGGTGGTGGAATGTGACCTGGTGTCAGCGATGGGGCCGCCGTGGACCAGGTGGTGCTGACCTCACGCCCACAGATGCTGTGTGTGGAGGGGGGAAGGAAATTAAGGGCTTGCGGCTGTCACTGGGTCGGGGGTGGGAGAGCAAGTGGGGTGGTGCAAAGGGAGGAGGTGTTTACAGAGCAGTGGGCTCCAAAAGCTGATTCCTTGGGCTTCAGAGAAAATGACAAACTATCCCATCAGGTGTGGTTATTGCCTGAGGCTGAGACCAAATCTGACATTCAGCCGGCCTGTGTTTGACAGGGATTTGCATCAATCTCTGAGGGCCTGGGGTGGGAGGATCAGATACCAGGAGGGAGCTCTGGAGAGGGGACTGCTGCTCCAGGAAGGGGCCGGCTCCTGGGTCCTGTGCCCATCCCTCACCCTCCCCAGGCCTGGCCCCCGTGCCAGCCTAGCAATGGCAAAGGTGGAGAGGCTTCCCGTTGGCTGGAGCCTGGTCATCAGGAAACACTCCATCCCCAGGCGATGGGAACGGGCTGGGCTCACGTCTATCTAGTCTGCCAGTGTGACATTTGCTCCTGGCGTGAATGCCAGGAAGGCATCGCCACCCTCGAGCACACAGCCTGACAGGGAGGCAGACCTATGTCCCTCTAGGTGCTTTGAAAATGGGGCGTCCCCACCCAAGTGCAACATGGGCTGGCCCAGATCGGGGTCCTGGCGGAACAGGAGTGCCCGGGGTGGCGCCTGCTCACTGTTGGCCTTTATCCTGCCCGCTGCCCTCACAGTGTCTGCCTGGACGGCCCACTCCTCTGCCAGCCCACGGCCCCCGCCTGGTGAAGCCCCCGCCCGTCCCCGCCTACCTTCCCCAGCAGGGTCTGGTCACTCAACCTTGATGATTCCTTAGTGGCAGTGTCCCCTTGGCATCTGTGGCCCAGACCACCTTCCTGGGCCCCACAGCAGAGCCGGAGCTCTGGCACTCAAGGGTGGGGGCCCAGTCTGCTCCCGCTCTGCCCCCGTTCCTGGCGTGTGACCGCTACAATAGCACATCTGGAGGGAGGCAGCAAGGTCCCTGAGAGGAAGACCACCCCTCAGGATGAAGGCTAATGGGTCAGGGCAGCTCAGAGGCCCCCAAAGTCTGCTGACATGACATGAATCCATAAGGACCCCCAGGTCTTGGCAGTGGGGAAATCCTGGTGACGGTGGGGGCAGGGTGCTAGGGGCCGCCTCTGATGGTGGGGACGAGGGAGGAACGGGAGGTGCGGCCAGACAGAACCCTCACAGGGCTGCGCGTGGCCAGCGGGGTCTGTCCAGCCTGCTGGGCACTGGAGGGTGGAAGGGGCCTGGCAGGGCCCTCCTGGGTGACCAGAGCAGGGCGGATGGCTTGGCCACAGCCCTCACCTCATGCGATTGCAATTTTGGAAAATACGTGTCTGCCCCTCCTTGGGGCTCCCTGGAGGTAGGGCCAGGAGTGGGTCCTGTTTGGCCTCAGCTCTAGGGCAAGGCCTGGCAGAGGGTCAGCTCCTCCCTGCCATGGAGTGATTGGGCCAGGAGAGCCGCGGCCGGAGCTCTGGCCACCCTGCATCCTGTGGGCCAGGCGCTGTCTGTGGGCTCCATCAACGCAGTGGCATGGCGTCTCGGTTTCACCAGAATCCAAGGCGCCCTCTCCATTCTCCTGCACTTAAGGACACAAACAGTGTGGCACTTAATCAAGCAGGAGGGAGTGATGGCCACTATTGATCAGAGGGCTCCAGGCTGCACTCAGCAGAAGAAAGTCAATTTTCCCCCTCGGTTCAGTTCAACGCACATTTATTGAGCGCCTACTACGAGCCAAGCCTGAGCATGGTGTGGGGTGCAGGGCTGTGTCCCACAGTGGCCTCTGTGCTGGGAGGGAATTGAATCTTCTTTCCCGGCTCTTCACACGCTGTCCACTTAGTGTGGGTGTGCCGAGCATGTGCCCTGCACAGGTCACCCATCCAATGATCCTCTCAACCAGCCAGTGGGGCTCGGGAGCTAAAGGAATTTGGCCAAGAGCATCCCTGAGAAACACTCGCCCAAGAATGCCCGATGCCAGGGCCTGCCCGTGCTGGGACACTGATGCCTTCAGCCCAGGACATCTCGTCCTGCTGGGGCCTCCCCAGAATTGAGACGTCTGGTTGGGTGGGTCAGGGCTGGGAGCAAGGGCGCCTGTGTCCAAGGTGACAACAGCTGATGAGGTGAGCACTGACGGGGCCTGTGTGTCTACAGTCACTCCTCACACCAGTGGACACTGTCACATCCCCTGTGGGGGCCCGGGCACCCCCAGCACTCCCAGCCAGGAAGCGGGCAGCTGAGAGTGCCCAGCGGCTGTGGCTCACCTGCCAGGCATGCCATCTCTCTAGGGTCTGGGAGTGGGGCACTCAGGACGTGCCTGCTCCTATATCCATGGGTCCCAGCTGCCTCTGGACATCCCATTCATGGTTGGGGAGGGACAGGTGGTGGCAGGGTCTGTTTTCCCTCATTCACTACCCCCACCACCTAGTACCCACCCACTTCTCTGCCTCGCTCTGTCTGTCCAACACTTCTCTGCAAAATGGCTCATGGGCCACAGGCCTGGCTGCTGCCCACAGCTTTCCCGCCTGCTTCCTGGGCACCTAGAGAGGGTGCACCCGTCAGTAAGGCAACCTGTCTCCTATGACACCTCCAAGTCCTGACAGGATGCCAGGAGACTGCTGGAAGCTTCTTCAGGTCACCTCAGCTAGAAAAAGTGGAGGTTCTCTGTGATGACCCTCTGTGATAACTCTCTGTGATGGAATGGGAATTCAGAGGTGACCCTGTGTACCCGGCTCTACGCTTTGGGGGTACACTCCCCTTCAATGACCTGAGAGACCCTGGAACACCATAGAGGTAGTTTCTGGTGGAGGTTCTGGTGCATCGCCAGGGGGCCACCCTGTGGGAGTCCTGTAGGGAAGTGCTTCTCCACTGCCCTGTTCTCCTCAGGATGCCCTGCTCATGACACCCGCCCACCTATTTATTCACTCTCCATCTATCCACCTGTCCATCCTCCATCCATCCATCCTTCATCCACCCTCCATCCATCCTCCATCCATCCATCATCCACCCATCCATGCTGTACCCATCCATCCTCCATCCTTCAATCCTCCATCCATCCTCCACCCATCTATTCTCCATCTATTCTCCATCCATCCTCCATCCTCCACCCTCCATCCATCCATCCTTCATTCACCCTCCATCTGTCCTCCATTCATCCACCATCCATCCATCATCTATCCGTCCACACTCTACCCATCCATTCTCCGTTCATCCATCCTCCATCCATTCTCCATTCATCCATCCTCCATCCATCTATCCTCCATCCATCTATCCTCCATTCATCCATCTATTCTCCAGCCATCTTCCATCCATCTATCCTCTATCCTCTACCCATACATCCTCCATCCATCCATCCATCATCCACCCATCCATGCTCTACCCATACATCCTCCATCCTTCAATCCTCCATCCATCCTCCATCCTCCATCCATCCTCCACCCATCTATTCTCCATCTATTCTCCATACATCCTCCATCCATCAATTCTTCATCCATTCATCATCCATCTGTCCTCCATCCATCCATCCTCCATCTATCTATCCTGCATCCATCCTCCATCCTCCTCCATACATCCATCCTCCATCCTCCATGCATCCTTCCTCCATCCATCGTCCACCTTTCATCCATCCATCATTCATCCACCCATTCATCCTCCATCCATCAATCCTCCATCCATCCTCCATCCATTTATCCTCTGTCCATCCATCTTCCATTCATTTTCACTCAGCATGCACAGACTCCACTTGCTGCCCTTCACGTGTGGCCAAGTGCTTATAGGAGAGACCAGGAGAGCAGTTGTGTAGACAGCACTGCATAACTGTCTAGGTGGGAGGGAGGGAGGAGGAAGGGGAAGGATTTGTCCTGTTGGTCAAAGTTGGCCCCATAGTCATCCACTTTCCTGTACTTTCACTTGGGGCTTGGAGGAGAGGGGAGTGGGCACAGGCAGGAGGCAGGACTGGTGGGCATGCTTGCAGCTGACCCAGCAACCTGACTCTGGGTCCACACTTGGGCACAAGGCTTTGTCAGTGCTGTTCTGGTCAAAAGGCCATTGCGAGGTCAGTGGGCACATGACTGGGTCTGGCACAGAGGGTTAGCTAACAGGTCACACAGATCCAACATGACTGAGCCCCCCTGTGTGCCAGGCATGGGCCAGCTGCCTCCCATACCTCTTCTCACCAAGTTCACCTACAAACCTGCCTGACTGCTGTCACTCCTCCCACCGCAGAGGTGAAGACCTTGACACTCAGAGAGGGGATGAGAGAGACGTAGCACTCAGTGGTGAGAGCAGCTGGGATCAACCCATCTGTCCCTCTGCCAGCCACGCTATGAGTCGGAGGAGGTGCTTCTTGCCTGTGTCCGAGCCTTTGCTGCTGCTGTGACAGCCTCCTGTCAGCCTGTGCTTGGAGCCCCACAGGATGTGTGCACACTCCGAGTCTCTGTGTTAGCTGCTGGGCAGCCCTGGGCTGGTAGCTTGCCCTCTCTGGTTCTCCATTGCTTCCAGTATTAATTGGGCATAATTAGGCCTGCATCTCGAGGCTCTGAGGGGATCACTTCTGCCCCAGGATGGTTAGAAGATGTAAGATACAGAGGCTGATGTTTCTTTGCCATCTCTTATTGCGTCCTAAAAGTCCATTCTGTGTTCATAATAGAGCTGTGTTTGTTCCAGGTCAGTTACCAGTTAAATTTCTTTTCCCTGCCTCCTATCTTCAAATAATCTCAGTGCCCCAGGAAGACACGCTGAGTCTGTTGGTGGCTCTGAGCAGCCCCAGCCACCTGCATTGCTGAGGACACTGTGGGCAGGGCTGGCCCTGGCAGTGCTGGGGGGTGAGCCAGTGCTCAGGACTGGGCATCTGTGCTCAGGGCAGGCAGAGCCATGGTTACAAGTGCACATGGACGCTGGTGGCAGAGTGCGGGCTTGGATCCGCTTCTCCTAACATGGCCCTTGGGTCACTCGGCCTCCCCGAGCCCTGGTGCTCTCATCTGTGAAGGGGTTGACGTCTGTGTCTGCTCTGAGAGCTGCTGTGAGGATCAGAGAGGTCATGGGTGGAAAGTGCTTAGTTCGGTGTGGGCACACAGCAAGTGCCAAATAAATGCTAACTATCATACTACTGTCTCATAGGCTGACTTATAGAGCTCATATGAGCTCTTTGACAGGCTGAGAGCAGGCCACATGGCTACTCTGTGCCTCAGTTTCCTCATTTGCCAAATGGTTATTAATTAGCTTGTTCATTCATTCATTTACTCATTCATTCATTCATTCACTCATCTGTTAACTCTGTCACATGCTGGAGCTACAGAGTTGGCCCCGACACATGGCTGCCCTTGCAGGGGTCCCAGCCCTGGAGGAAGACCACCCAGGAGGCACCCATTGCCCAAGAGGGGTCAGTCCTGAAGGTGTCATGAGGGGCCGCAGGGCACAGCAGGCAGAGGGAATAGCAGCTGCAAAGGCAGAGGGGAGAGAGCGCAAGCCGAGAATCACTGAGTGTCCAGGGTGGACCTTAAGTGTGAGTTGGGTGCTGGGGCTGGGTTTAGAATTTTGAGGCTGGAGGGTTGGCCTGAGGCTTTCTGGGAACACCTGTGGTGGCCTCCTTAGCCCCTGGCTGGTCCTTCAGGGGCTGCTGGCCTCACCGTGGGGTTGTGACGGGGCTGGAATCAGGTTGAGTCCCGTGAAACTGCCGTCTGTGCAGGTCCTGGCCAGGCGCACACTTTGTGCTGAGGAGGAAGGGATCTGACCTCCACCCTGAGCGGCTGGCGGCCGGAGGACAACACGCTCTTCTCTGTGACCCGGGTCAAGCGGTCTCTAGTGGGGAGGCAGGGGCCAGTGCTCGGCACTGCATCTGCCTGCCCATAAACCACTGCCCGCCAGCCACAGCCAGGCCCAAGGCAGCCATCACCTGCGCACCTGCTCCCCTGCGAGTGGCTGAGTCTCCCACGCTGGCCCTAAATACATGCTCTGGGCAGGGAGGGCAGAGGAACGGCAGCAGGGCAGGTGGAAGCCCGCAGGCCTGAGCCACCCGCTCGCCACGCTCAGGGTGGAAAACAAGACCAAACAGAGTATGTGAATAACGGAAACAGCCGTTATTCCTGATTACACGGCGCGGGGAGGGCCTGTGTCTGGGGTTGCGGGGCAATGACCTGAATCCAGGCAATCCCCGGGCGCCAGCAGATGGGCTCAGGTTGATTTAGGTGTCAGCGTTTTAAGACTTTTCTCCACGTTGCATCCTGAAATCAAAGATAAAGGGCCTTTGCTATTCACAGATTGTGTCCTGGCCAAGAGAGCCTCTCCCACAGTTAATAACTTCCTGGGCTTTTGGCTCAGGCTGGTCCGGGGCCAGCAGATGTTGGACTTACGCCTGCTGCATCTTGTCCCCAGGAAGCTGGGCAGCAGGGGTGGCACCTGCCCTTCCCCATGCAGCTCCTGCCCTGATTCTGTCTGAGAGTGTATCCGAGTCCTGTGTGGGCGATCAGAGGGAGGCCAGCCATCTCAGAGCGGGTCTGGAGATCCCACGGTCCCTTCCCTGTTTAGCATCGGAGACTCCTTCCTGGGTCAATCATCAGCACTGGTGCACCATGAGTGCCTTGTGTGTGGCCCCAATGGGATGACCATAGTCACTGCTTGGAGACCAGCATCCCACCGCCGCCATCACCCCACCCATCTATCACTCCAGCCAACTGTCACCTCCATGGATGGTGTCACCATCGTCTTCAAATCACCAGCCCAGACACTGACACCTGCCGTTTCCCTCTAGGGCACTTCGAATCACGGAGCCGGACACTTAGAAACCTCACCCGGTGGGATCATCAGAGAATCTCAGGGTTTCCAAATCTTTGTTCTTTATTAACAAAGTGGGATAAATTAATTTAAAACCCTTAACAGGCAGACAGGTGAAAAGAGCAGGAAGAAAGCACCCGTGGGCTCATAGCCGTGGGTGACGACCTCTTGTCACTGGTAGAGGGATCATGTCATGCCCTGTTTTATGACTTGACATTGTCATTTGGCAATAAGCATTTTACACATATGAACACATAGATGTGCATCATTTTAACAGGAAGTGAGTATTTCATTGTACGGATGCTTTACAATGAACCTGAAACTCCGAAAATTGCCTGCAGCCCTGAATTTTGGACATCACAGACACTGCTTGCAATGACCGTGCTGGTACGCACATCCACAACTGGAAGTCTTCTGCTGAATTTATTGTAGTGGTTCCTTCGGAGGATAGGTAGAGGGAGGAACCAGGAGATTTTAACTCTATCTGTAGTGTTTTATTTCTTAAAGAAAATAAGATTGGAGGCAAATATGGCGTACTATTAAAATTTGACAGTACTGGGTGCTGATTTGATAGCGGTGGTATTTAATAATGCCACCGGTGAGTTTGCAGGTGATTTTTTTCAGCCGTGTTTAAAATATTTTCTATGACATTTTTAATCCTCCCCCGTCTTATATGCTCATCTCCACATGGATCTTGGCTTGGGGTGGGCAGGGAGTATTCTGCTTTGCAAAAGTAAGGCCAAATCACACTGCTTTGTCTAGTTGGTCTTCTCACTCACTGGTCAGGGTGGACCCGTCTCCACCCGTGGCTGTGAATCCGCAGAGACTCTTGCTCTGTTAGACTCAGCTGTGTTGGAAATGTTCAGGGACAGGGTTGCCGTGTCGAGCAAATAAAACACAGAACACCCAGATAAATGTAAATTTCAGATAAATGACAAAGAATTTTTTAGTGTAAGAATGCCCATGCAATATTTTGGACATACTTTTATTGAAATATTGTTTGTCATTCATGCAGTAAAGAGTTGATCTTGCCCAAAGGAAGGCTTGGACATTTGCCCCCAGCTCCTTGGAGGTCCCGCCAGCCCTCGGTATGTCCTGCCCGAGGAGAATGTCTTTGACTTACTGGGGGCCTTGGGCAGCTTGACCTCTGTAGGAGCTGGAGATTAAGTCCATCTACACAGGAGGTTGGCCGTGTCTATGTGAATACTATGTAAATACTATGGACAATGCCCAGTAGATACTATGGACACCGAGGTTGGGGGCTTTCCAGGTTGGCAATGCTCCGTGCATGTTATCACACCTTGTTCCAGGGAGAGCTAAGTGTTGTCCATGTGACTCCACTGGAGAGGACACCTGGACTCTCACACCTGGACTCTGCCCTGTGTGCCCCCTGCCCAGTTTAGCCCGAACCCTTTCATGGTGACAAACCGTAGCCATGAGTGCAGCTCTTCCAAGCTCTGTGAGTCCTTCTAGGGAATTACTGAACCTGAGGGTGGTCTTGGTGACTCCTGAACTTGCAGCTGGTGTCAGAAGTGAGGGTGATCCTAGGGATTCCTGAACTTTGTATCCCTTATTTGAAATTCAGATTTAACGGCATGTCCTGTGTTTAACCTGGCTACTTTACTCAAGGGTGATCCGGCTGGTACCCTGCTCCCTGCACCCTTGTCTTCCACCCCCTGGGGACTAGCCTTGGACCCTCATCCCCTCCTGTCCCCTCCTGTCCCCTCTCTGGCCCTGGGCCCTCCTTTGCAATGTGATCGGGGTGGGGTGCAGAGTCATGCACAGCCTCTCAGGTGGTGCAGCAGGAGCCCCCTCCATGGCATCCCAACAGTCAGAGCTCCTCTTGCAGCTGGACCCTGTGGCTGGCTCCCTCCCAGGCAGGTGGCTCTGACTCAGCTGCTCATCCCGGGGCTCTGGCTGCAGGGCCTGCCCAGTGGAGCAGGATGCAGCCCTCCAGAGTGGAGGCGGGGAGGACCAAAGCTCACCACGATACCACAGATAGGGCTGACAGTGAAGCTACCCTGGGAGGAATTATCACTGGCTCCCGCCAATGGAACTGGGCATGAAAGTGCTGTTGCTGACACGCCTGGCACACCCCGCAGAAAAACATAACCAAATCTCTGGTGTCTTCCTTACAGTGTTGCCCCATACAGAAATGTGTGATTTACACCAACCCAGGTGATTCCTGTCGTGAGGGCTTGCAGTTTACGGAGAGAGGGTGAGTGTGCCCTCTCCTAGCCAGCAGTCAGGGCGGGAGGGCGGAGGGACTGCACCTCTGCGGGGATGGCCAAGCGGGTGGGGAGGAAGAGGCCCCAGCAAAGCGTGACGGGAGCTGTGTCCCAGCTTGGCAGGGGAAGGAGGGAGGCCAGGCACGGGAGCAGGAAGACTGCCCTGGGTGGACGCCTGCAAGGCACTGGCGTGAGCAGGGTGGGTGCTGTGGGCACCCTCTGTGCCCCTCACAGAAACAAATAAACCCCAAGCCTTGTGGGCTTCTGCGGGGCGCATGTGGGTGTTTGCTCTGAGGTAGGAGCAGGCGCACGGAAAGGGACGGGCCAGTGTGAAGGCAGCTGAGACTAGGGGAGGCGTCCGAGGGTCTCAGAGACGGTGGACATGAACCCCACGCGAGGGCAGCCCAGGGCGGAGCTGCACGTGGAATGTCCTCATCGGGGCGCATGGACCTTCCAGCTCCCAATTAGGGGCAGAGACCGAAGACAAAAGCTGAAATCTGGGATTGCGGAGCCTGTAGGGGGAAGCTGGCCGAGAAGGACAAGTCCGAATGTCAGGAAGTGAGCGCCCGAGCGCCCAGCGCTCTGCACACACGCAGGTGGAGGCGTGCGGTGAGGAAAGAACCCGAACTCCCAGATGCATTCTGGCGGGCTCTTCAGATGTTAGAGATATTAATAAATGAAAAGAATTCAGTAAGTGTCTGGGCAGGAAGCGAGAGGCCAGGCTGTGTGCGAATGACCACCAGCTTGCCCTCAGCCTCTGCTCTGCGAAACCACACAGTGCGGGGAGTGGAATGGAGTAGACTGTGGGCCCGAGAGAACAGACTGTCTGGTCTCATGCTCAGCCCTGGGGCAGTTCTGGGGTTAGGAAGACAGCCATGTCCGCAAACATGCAGGCCTTGTGGAACCATGCCACCCTGTGCTTGTCTGGAATTAGATTGCTGAGGCCAGTTGAAGGAGACAACCGGAATCACAGCTCTCTGTCCAGCGTCTAAGCGCGTGGCAACACCACGCAGGGGGAACCCAGAGTGGCTGTAGGCCCCTGGGCAGGTCTGCACCTGAGTCCTCATCTCGGGATGAAGCCCCCTGACTCGCCTGGGCTAAGCTGGTGGTGAGATGGGAAGGGGCCCGGACAAAGTGCTCAGTGGAAGCTGGGGTGGTGCACCGTGGCTTCGACACAGCCCTGCAACTGGACGTGTAGCTTCCTTCTGAAAAAGATTCTCTCTTAGGAGGCTTTGTCAAAGGATTTAATTAAGTATAATTGCAACACATTTTTTAAAGAAAAAGCTAAGTCTGGAAAAAAATGTAAAAAGCTGTGAGTGCAGTTACCTTGGGGCATTGGGACCCTGAATGACAAGCCCCTTCCTACTTCCTGGTATTTGACTTTTGTTTTTGCTAATAGGAAAGTGCTACTTTTTGCAGAAAAATGCTAACGATAAAAAGAACATTGTTCACTTACTTGTCCATAATTTATTAATTCATTAGACATTTAATGACGTCTTTTCTCCTCCCTGTAAACTGCAGGATATAAAACAGGACAAAGTCTCCTGGTGTGTCCAGACAAGTGCAGTAGGTCTGGGAGGGTGAGCTCCCTGGCACTCTGGGACACGGGAGGGATGGGTCCAGGCACTCCCGGGCAGAGTTGGGTGTGGTCAGAAAGACCATGGGTGGAAGTTCCAGGGTGTCCGGGTGCCAGGGATTCAGGGCAGAAAGGTTAATCCAGTGGGGATGCAATTCCTGTTCACTGCTAGGCTCTAAGCATTGGGTGAGGGAGTCTGTTGGGCCATTCATCCATCCAGGCACACACGCATCCGTCCATCC
>RJWJ010018965.1:0-17748 GCA_004363605.1 Indri indri
GTGGGTGGGGCCATGCAGGGCCTGGGGTCCCGGAGGGCCAAGCAGAGCCATGCAGAGAAGAGGGTCCTTCAGGCGGGCAGGGCTCTGGTGGCAATTTCAACAGCAGGTGGTTGGTTACCTGAGGACTTGGTCCCTCCCAGACAGGGCAGCATGTCAGGCAGAAAGGGGAGCGGTTAGTGCAGCCCTGCGTGCTGCTGTGGGCTGGGGCTGTGCGGACCCGGGCGCTCACCTGACTCTCAACGAGCATGGCCATGTCCATGAACATGTCATGCAGCTCCCGGATGCTGTTCTCCAGCTTGATGATCTCGCTGTGCCGCGTCTCAATCTCGCTCAGAGCCTGCTTCGAGATGCTGGAGTCCATGATGATCTAGGGAGTGGGAGCAGACTCAGAGCTGAGCGGGCGGGCAGGCCGAGCAGGAGGGCTGCTGGGACAGGCAGAGTTGCTCTGGAAGGGGCCTGCGGCTTCCTCCCCAGCCGCAGCCCTACCCTCACTGCTTGGCTTTACCACCTGCTAGCTGTTACCTAATTTCTCTGTGACCCAATTTCCTACCTATAATGTGGGGCTGGTAACACTCCCCACCTGTGCTCACCACATAGTGCTCAACGAGTGACAGCTCTGATCACCAGCATTTTGCAGAGCCCAAGTTGACTGCCCCATGGACCCAGGCCTGGAACTGCCTTGCTATTCTCCCCTCCCCTACATGGAGTGTGATTGCCCCTCTCCTCTTTCCTCCTGGAACCCACGCCCTCAGCTGCCTCCCACACCTGTGTGCCACCTCCCAGGAAGCACCTGCTTCATGGCATGGCACAGAGCTTTACCTCAACATAAAGACGGCCAAATGTTGTCCAGGAGGAGAAAACGGTCCCCAGGATGACGGGAGGGGCCCCTGGCCATTGGCAAGTAGGCAAGAGCAGCAAGGAAGTGGATCCACATGGGAGGCACCAGGAGACGGGGTCCTGATTCCATTTTTGCCACTAACATTTACGTACCTCAGCCTGGTCCCTTCCCCTCTCTGGGACTTGGACTTCTCTCCCCTAAAACCTACCTTACACGGTGGCTGTGTCCAAATACTGTCCAAACCCAGTACTTTGCACACACACTAGGGGTCATGCTAGGGGGACATGGGTGGTGAGTCATGGAAGGTCACACTCACCCCAGAGGCAAAGATGGCAGGGTTCCCACTCTCCAGCATGTCCTCCAGCTCCTCACTTGTTGTGGTCCGGCCAGCTGCCAGTGGGGTCACACTGAGCCTGGCCCTCTCCCCCGAGCTCAGCATGAGCCCCAGGCCCCGCCCCTCCAGCCCACACCCACTATGCATCTAACCCTGGGCCCCACCCCTCTGGCCCCATCCCACCCCCTAGCTCTGGGCCCTGCCCTTCCAGTCCTATCCCTTGCCCCCTCTAGCCCTGGGCCCCACCCCACCCCACCCCTCCAACTCCGGGCGCAGCCCCTCAGCTCACTGATCTCCAGCTGCCTCTGGATGCGGCCCTTGCAGCGTTCGCGGTAGTCAGACTGCGTTGCGTTGTACTCTGACATGACCTCCACGAACTTTCGCGACAGCGTGGAGTGCTGGGGGTCCGAGATCGGGGTGCAGGTGTCAGGTTCCAGAGAGACCCAGAGGCTCAGGTGCCTGCCCACCCAAGAGTCCCGGCCTGCACCTGTGTCTTCCGGATCCTCAAGTCAGCTGAGGAGCGGTTCAGGCCTTCCTCCTGCTCAATGCTCTGCTCGATGCCTGGGGGAACAGATGGCTGCTGACCACCGGCTGTCCCCTTCGCCACTGCCCCCCAACCCAAACACCCAGATCTGGCTCCCAACCTGCCCTGGGGGGACCGTGTGTGGCCTGTGAGTGGTGGGGCCAGGGAAGCATCAGGCGCTGATGGGAGGAGGGGCCTCTAAAGGCCCTCCAGCTGCGAAGCGTGTGCACGTGTGTGAGCGCACACCCACCCAGCCACCCACCCGTGAGGACTCACGCACACCCCAAGCTGTGTGGGGAGCACCGACTGTGTGCGAGGGCTGGTGGCTCAGGCCACCCTGTGCCTCTGTACTCAGAGAGGCTGTGCACAAGAGGCCGGGCCAGAGTTGGGAGGGCCAGGTGGCCACAACCTGCAGGGCATGTGCCTGAGGCCTCAGCATTCATGGGTGTGCATGTCTGTGTTCACATGAGCCTGCAGGGGCCTTTGCGGGAGACCAGGAGGTGCTGGCCACTTCTTAGACCCTCTTGAACAGAAGTGAGGGGCAGCGCCCAGGGCGGAGCACTGCCTCGATAAAGCCTCAGCGTCTGTGTCCCTCGGCCCAGCACAAATGGGCCTGGCCAAGTAGCTGCTGAGTGAACGGGCACAGGCTGCTGCCCTCATAAAGGAAAGCAAGATCCGGTGTAGCCCTCAGGGTTAGTGAGACCCCATGGGCTACACGGAGCAAGCAGGCCTAGAGGCCCCCCGGCCACCCCCAGACAAGGCTGGCAGCCTGACTCACTCTTTAACTTGGAACGAACTTTGTTCGCTGTCTTCTTTATGTCGGACATGAGTTCTTCCAGCTCCTCCTTCGTCTCTGGGGAGGCAGAAGGGGCGGGGGTAGAGCCCCAGGGCTCCTTCCCTGCCTGCCACTCAGGCTCAGCCTCCCGCATGGGGGGCTTGACGGGAGGCTCTGCACAGACCCCAAGTCTCCCCTCCTCCCCTGGCTAAGGCTCTGCCTGCCCCCCGATTCTGGGCCAGGGCCGCACCAGCTGCAGCCTCACCCCTTCCTGTGCTGCCTTTCAAGGAGCCTCCCCTCCTCCGTCGCTGGCGCCCCCACCCCCTGTAGATAACAGATGGGTCTAAATTTAAGGCAGAAATAATTGCGGAGCAGCTGGCGATGCTGGAGTTGGCTCGAGGAACACTGACTTGATGCTTGCCTGAGTCGAAGGTGGGGGGTGCAGGCTCACCTGGCGTTACCTGGCCCAGGAGAGTAAGCAGCCACCCAGTGGGCTGACGGGGGCTCAGGGAGGGAGAAGCCCCCCAACCCCACATTCCCCAGAGTCGCAGCCTCAGACACCCTGGGTGGGGCAGAACTTGTTCTGACCCAGAGCTGCCCCTCGCCAGGTGCTGAGCGGAGTGGGGGAGTGCCCGGTGGGGGGATGGATGGCCTGGGTGGGAGCTGATGGGGAAGAGGTTCAAAGAGGTGGGTCCCTGGGGCGCAGTCGCTCCTGGCGGTGGCAGGTAGCTGGGGCCTAGGAGAGGTGAAGCTGGGGGGAGGCGGTGGCGTAGTGTTTCTGGGCCTTCTTCCCTAAAGTTGGCCGAGTCCATGGGGGTGCCCAGTTCACCACCTTCCCTGAGAAGGGCGGGCTGGCAACGTGGGACAACACCCAAGCCTTGGGGCATCCCCAGGACTCCCCCCTGGGAGAAGCCCCACTGAGTTCCAGCCGCACTCTGCTCGCCTCTGGGGGTAGGGGTTTCTCCTAGAGGGCCCTGGGGAAGGGCATTGACAGCGCTCCAACACGAAGGCCCTACATGGGGTCCCCTCCCAAGTGGAGTGTGAGTGGGGTGGGGTGTGGAAGAGGGGTTCCGAGGAGCGGAGGAGGGCGCCTCGTTCGTAAGAACAAAGGGAAACTCGGTTACCAGCTGCTCTGATGTCTCAGCCTCTTTTGCTCAGACCCAAAATAGCCCAGCCCGGATGGCGGCCCCCAGAGCAGGCAGAGTGAGCCTTAGCCCAGGAGAGCCCTCCACTCTCCGCCATCTTTTCTCGTGATTCCTCAGTAACTCTGCTCCGCCTCTGCCATGGACCCCCCACCTGGGAGCCCCCTCCCTTGCTGAGAGCCTGGTACTCGGCCAGGTCATGGGTGGTGATTCTGAACTGGTCCCTTCTGTGTTTGACATGGGAAGAAGAGCAGATGGCATGAGGGACCTCCAAGAGAGGGAGCCCCAAGGGAGAGGGAGCCCCCGATGCCCACACACCTGCCACCAGTTGGGAGGCCCCTCCCCTGACCTTTACAGGACTCTGTCCCTACCCCACAATCAGTCACCTTCTGACCCTTGGCAAGAGCACCCACACAGGGACACACAGCGACCCAGATATATCTGGGTGCAGACACGTATCACGTGCTGCCATCCAGACATCTCTGGGGAGAGGGGCAAAGCATGATGGCTGCCCCAAGTGTCCCCTTCCCTGGGTGGTCCCACTCCTTCCTCGGCTCCCACCTGACCCGTTCTGCCTTCCGAGGGCCTGGCCCTGGGCTTGGTGGGTGTGGCCTTGGCCTCCGGTTCAAGCACGCTGGGGGCTATGGAAGGATTTATTCTGGGTTCTTGAAGATGCCAGTGGGTTGGGGGTGAGGGGCCGTGGACAGGGAGGCAGTGCTGGAGGCGAGAAGATGATCCAACCACAGGCACCTGGGTGGCCAGGCCTCTCCTCCTGGAAGACCTGGGGAGGGGACGAGGGGGCCTGCGTGCTTGCGGTCAGCCTGGCACATTAGTGTAGTAACCACCATCTCAACAGGAATGTGGGGGCCGGGTCACAGGACCTATCTGGCGAGTGAAATCTTGTGTGGAGGGAGAAGGGTGACTTCCTGGAGCCCTGAGAATGCCCGCTCCGGGGTACCACGTGGCTAGGCGCCAGGGCTGCCAGCTCTTTCCGGAAGCTCTGCCTGCTTGGCCGGCCTGCCCTCCCACAGTGCTGCAGAGCTGCCATCTGCTCCCTGGGAGGTGTGGGGTGGGGCGGGGCAGGGCGGGGCGGGGCGAGGCCTCCTATTGATCAGAGACAGCTCCCTCCCTCCTTCCCGCCTCCCAGAAGCCCAGGGCAGCAGCCAGCCCTGTCACCTTAGAAAAAAGCCAGCTTACCCAGGGCACCAGCCACCCCTGTCACCTTAGAAAAAAAGCCAGCTTACGCAGGGAGGGCGGGGCTGGCCACCTGACCCACCCAGGCCCAAGGAGGGCCACCCCTTCCACCACCCAAGTCTTTACATGAGACCCGGTCCCACGGCCAGCGATACCGGGCCCTGACCCCTCAACACCAGGCTGGGGACAGCTGTGTTTCCTGAGGCTTCTCATGGACCCCTCCCAGCCTGGCCAGCCCAGGCCCCCCTCTGCCCACCAGCAATGAGGGCACTGGGGTTCCATGAGTGCCCCCTGGCAGGAGCCGCTTCCTGGAGGCCTGTGGGGCCTGAAACCTGCGCCCGCACACCCGCACACCCGCACACCCACACACTCACTCTCGTCGGGGTTGGGGGAGGCCAGGATGGCGCTGTGCTTCCGCTTCACCTCCTCCACATTCTCGGCGATCTTGTCAATGAAGCCCCGAATCTCCTCCACCTGCGGGCCAAGGCCAGGGTCAGAAAACGTGGCGAGGGGCTTCTTGGGCATGGGGCTTGGCCCAAGGAGGGCCGAGGTCAGGGCTCAGCGAGAGCATGGGCCAGGCGTGGGGAGAGATGGGGTGTGCTGGCTCCCACCTGCTCAAAGAACTCATCCATGAAGCGGTCTCGGTCCACAGTGACGGTGACGTCATCATCATCATCGCTGTCCTTGGCCTGCACAGGGTGGTACACATATGAATGGATCTGTGGTAGGACCACTGGGCCCAAGGGACCCGGGGTCCCGAACTGCACAGCATCTGGCACATGCAGGCGCACAGCGTGCAGCTCCACGGCCCGGCCCATCCGCCTCCCTCCTGGGGGCCTCTGGGCAGGGACAAGAACAGGCCTGGCTGTGCCCTCAGCTGCCAGCCACAGTGAGAACTGGAGGGCTGCTGGAGACCCAGCAGTGGGAGAGAAGCCTGGCCTATCAAGTGGGTCCCAGGGCCAAGTCTCGGCCTCGAGGCCAAGGACTCTCTCTCCTGCCTAGCTGCCTGCCCCTCTCTGCAGCTAGGAAGGCCTCTGTCTGGCCCCCTGGGTCCCCAGGCCTTGCCTGGGACAGATTCCTGGAAGCCGGACTCCCTACTCTCCTGGCCAATGGTTTCCATCCACGTGGAGCCCAGAGGTCCCGAACTCCCTTCCCAGGGTGGGCCCTGCAGGGTAAGGCCTGCCCACTCTGCCCGGTCCTGGGCACCACCAAATCCTGGAGGAGGGATGACTCAGACAGGGGGTCATCCCCACAGTACCCCCGGACAGGCCTGGGAGATACTCTCTGTGTGGGGCGCTGCTGGGTGCAGCTTTGCCCAGTTGGGCATCTTAGGAATCTTCTTTCTCCCTGTCAGTTGGGATGCTAGACATTGGTCCTCCTTCCTTCCAGCTCCAGAGCTGGGCCTGGCAGGCACGAGGGGCCAGTCACATTGCCATTTGGCTTGGGGCCTGCCTCAGGCCTCTGCCACAGGTGCAGGCCCCACCCTGCTCCCCCAGGAGCAGCTATACAAAAGCCATCCCCATCATGGGGCAGAGGTAATTACACCTCTGGCTGCCCAGTACCCTGGCCACGGTCATTACTGTCCATCCCTGACACCTCGAGTTGGCCAGGGTCAGCCCAATCTGCCAGCAAGGCAAGGTCCTGCTCCACAGCCAAGGCGAGAATACCCAGGTGGCCACCCTAGGGCAGGGACCGACACCGCTCAGCCTGGGGTTTAGGGCTCGGTCCCACTTCATTCTCAGCACCCCACGGGAACAGGCACAGCCCAGCTCAGCACCCGCCCCACCTCAGTGCCCTCTTGCCAGGACCGAGGCAGGCGGAGGTGGAGGGGCTGGGATAGCTGAGGGGACCCACTGGGCTGGGCCCCAGCCCCAGCAGACACCGAGCAGCTGAGGGGCTTCCCGTCTGGGTCTGTCTGCTCTTCTGTGACATGGGGACAGTGAGGCCTGGCCACAGGAAGGGAGGTGCAGAAAGGGCAGGAAAGCAGAGCGTGTTCCCTGAGGGGCTGTGTCGGGGGTCCATGGCCCCCTTACCCCACCAAAGTGGGGACCAGCCGCGAGAGGGGTGGCTGGGAGCTTTTCTGGAGGCGGCTCAGAGGGGTCTCACATTAAGAGATCATACCTCCTCCCCCAGCAGCTAAAATAAATCCTTGTTCCCACTCCCCACAAGTGCCTGTGGCTGCACCAGGTGGCCACCCCTCCCCCATCAACCCCCCCTCCCCTAATCACAGAGAATCTAGGAGCCATGGTCACACTTTCAGAAAATGCCAGGCCTAAGAGTTGAGTCAGAGGAGCACTCCCTAGAGAAACTGAGGCAGAGCACAGCTTGGAGGAGCCCAGCTCCCCGTCCTGGGCAGCCTGCTGGGTTGGGAAGTGGCCCCGGGAGTTGCTGCCATGCAGCGCTCGGCCCTCTCTGTCCCGGTGCCTGGAGGAGAAGGGGGATGAGAAAGGGTGGACGGAGAATTTTCCAGCTCTGGCCACCCCTTTCTCTGGGGAAAGAGCTGGAAAATTCTCCTTGCAGCCTGCTGAGCGAGCCCCTGCCCTGCTCTCAGAGACTCCTGGCATCTGGGCTGGTGCCTCTCCCGGCCTCAGTTTGCCCATCTAGAAAACGAGGACCTATCTTCTCCAGGCGTGCAGCCAGCCCGACCTGCTAGCTCGGTGGCCTCCCCAGCAAGCTGAAGGCTGGGCTGGGAACTTTCTCCAACCGAGGTGGGCAGGGGAGCTGCCCACACCCTCCTCCAGACATTTCACCCATGAGGGCAGAGCTGGGGGAGGGGAGACCAAGCCAGGGTCTGCCTGGGGCACCCAGGTTGGTGTCCACCCTGGAGGTGGCATTCAGACTGGCCCCAAAGCCAGTCAGAGGGTTTAGCGCCTGACCTCCCAGCCTTGGCCACACCAGCTGTGGCTCCAAGCAAAACTCAGAGGGGATGCTCTAAGGGGACCCCTCCTTACCAAATCCTCCCACCTCTTCCTTCTCAGGACTCTTCACCCTACCCCTCCTCTTCACCCCACTGCCCTACCACACTGCACCCCTAACTGTCTCCTGCCCTACAATCCACCCACTGTGATTCCAGGAAGCTGATATTCCCCTCATCCTTGGGTGCCACCTCCTTCCAGAAGCCTCCTCCCCACCATCAGTGTCTCAGGCCCACACACTATTTACATCCCTATTGGAGCCACAGCTGCAGACCCTCAGGCCCTGCAAAGTCCTCCTGGCCTCAGTTTCCAGCCTCAGCTTGCATGCCTCCTGTGACGGAGCACTCACTAGATTTCCCAGGCAGCTCTGCCCGTCCTGGGCAACCCCAACTGTTAGAAAGTCCTTCCCTGTCCTGTGGTTTGGTCTGAGACCATAAAGAACCTGTTGGAGATGTGAAGGTAGCATCCATATCCCCAGGTTCCTCGACTTAAGCATTCCTTCCCCTTCAGATCCTTCCAAGGGGCCCCAAATTGCAGCCCCTGCCCCAGACTTCCGCTCTGCCTCCGTCTTCTGCAGTATAGCATACAAACCCAATCTGCTGCTGATTGTGGTCTGAGCAGTGCCAAAGATCTGATCCAGCCCCTCCCTCTTTCTGTATGGTCTACCTCTATGCAGCCAGAGATCACATAAGCGATCATTTAGCACTTCCTACCAAGGAAAGCCCCAAGCCCTTCCCCACCATTGTCTATGCAACTGAATTTTGGGCTCAAGTGAGGGGCTTTTTTCCTGTTTTCGTATCTTTTCTTTTCTTTCTCTTTTTTTTTTTCGAGACAGGGTCTCACTTTGTCGCCCAGACTGAAGAGTACAGTGGCACAGTCACAGCTCACTGCAGCCTCAAACTCCTGGGCTCAAGTGATCCTTTCACTTCAGCCTCCCAAGTAGCTGGGACTCCAGACACATGCCACACCTGGCTACTGTTTCATTTCTTCATTTGTTCTGATCCTTGTTTCAGTTTGTGGGATCCTGATGACTCTTGACTCTGTTGCCCCCGCAACCGCATCCACATCCAAGCCAGAGCCCTGTGGCACCCTTCTAGAGACATCCTCTACATCAACTCAGACCTCGATCAGTTCCCATTGGCCACTGAATAAACTGACAAGGATGCAGGATGTCAGAGCCCCGCCCCCGCCTCCTCTGTCTCCCAACCCAGACGCTCCTGACCAAAACGGAAGTGGATAATGAGGTTAGCCTGGCATGCTGTCTTCCTGGTGTCTTGGGCTGACCAGGGTGGACACTGTACACATGAAAAAAGTGGGCACCCAGACATTTGTTGAATGATTAGGGCCCCAGCTCCCCTGGGAATCTACCAGCCCTCTCTAAGCAACAGTAATGGCTCCACGACAGAGGCTGCAATGGAGTTGAGGTCTTGGGAGGCGTTGGTGTGCAGGCGGCAGCCAGAGCCGTGGGGCAGTTACAAGCTCAAAGTCCCAGATATCTTATGGCCAGATGCAACCAGATATCACACGGGCACTTTGCGTGCCACCAGGCTCAAGCCAGGACCTGCCTCTTTCTTCTCTGAACTCCCTGGCTCAGAACCCCACTGTGTCCCAGGGCCCTGCAAGCCAGAAACCCGGGGGCATCCACCCTCTTCCTCCTCCGTTTCCATCCACCCAACATCCAGTGTGTCCTCAGTTGGTGGTTTTCAAAGTGGCCTAGCACCAGAATCCCTTGGGGGAACTTTAAAAATCACAGCTTCCAGGGTTCCACCCCAGAGAGACTAAATCAGACTGAATTAGTGAGGTTAAGTTTTTTCAAAGCACTCTCACCCCCAGGGTAGAGAACTGCTAGTCTGGTCGCCCCCACCCTCTGACCTGCTGTCCAAGCTCTGGCCTCACCACCTCCAACCAGGAATGGAAGTTGGGAGAGCTGCCGTGGAGTCGGCAGGAAGACGAGACCCCGCAGAACCACTGTGCACGCGGAGGCGGGGCAGCCCTGGTGGTCTCCCCTGGCACTGGCTCCCGGATTCCAGAACACCTTCCTGGAAGCAGGAGTCTGATTCCTCCAAGAGGCACGGAGGCCAGTCAGCCTCCAGGTCCGTCCCAGGGGAGGGCGTCAGGCCAGCCGGCAGGGTTGATTCATTGCTGCTGAGCAGAGTTGCTGTTGTCTGCCTTGAGGGCTATTTTTTTCCCTTCCTCTCTTAAATGACTAATCAAAGTCAATACCACTAGTGCAGAGAGCACTGAGAGCTGAGTCAGGGGTGTGTGAGAGGCCAGGCTGGGTCTCCAGGAAAGAGGGCTCTCCAGTCCGATTCCCTCCCCCTGTCCCCACCCTCCGGGTCTGTGTACTCCCTGGGCCTCCGACACCAGGTCCCTACTCGGCAGAGCCTGCCCCTTAGCAGGGCCCCAGAGCAGCTCAGGGTGGCAGCTCCAGGTCCCTTTCTGGACCTCAGTTTTCTGATCTGTAAGATAGGAGGTTGGACTAGATGGTCCAGGAAGGCCATTCCATCTGCACCCCAAAGGAAAATGTGCCCAGATCCACCGTTTATTCTGGGAAACCCCAGGGAGGTAGCAGGAGGGAAGGAGGGAGCCCCTGCCCTGTGCCCATTCGTCCAGGGCAGAAACGCTGCCCTGTGTGCGAGACAGTTAACACTGGCTCCATTTTACAGATGAGAAAATGAGCAGAGAGACACCAACCACCAGTCTCTTCCTAGCAACGAGGGAGAGAGAAGGGAACTGGTGGGCCAAGGGGGGCACCGGGCTTCCCCATCGAGGCCCGCCCTGCTGCTCCACTGAGCTGGCCCCAGTCTAGATGTCAGGGGGCTCCAGGGGGGCTCTGAGAGGCCAGGTGCCAGGACCACCAGCTGTTCTCTCCTAGTTGGGCATTCCCACCTCTCTGCCCTTCCTCAAGCTCACCCCCTCTCCTCCTGTTCAAATCCAGCTCCTCCTTCGGGGACATCCTAAGTTCTCTTCTTCCAGGTCCGGCTGCCCCAACATCCCCTACTGCCTCTGTCTTCTGCCTCCCTCAGTGGGTCCCACGTGTCTGTCCCACATGGCTCCGCCAGGAGATAAACAGCATTGTGGGCCCACGGAGGGGCAGGTCAGCTTTGGGAGGCCCCAGGGAAGAAAATCAGGGAGGTCCCTGTGTTGAGGGGTGAAGGCCGCTACACGCCAGGCTGGGGCTGTCTGGGGGTGCCCTGTCCCAAAGCTCCTCCCCGGCTACGTGGCCCTGGCCCAGTCTTTGCCCCCTTAGGTCACTCTGTCCCCGCTGCACCCCGGGGTGGCCCTGCTGACCTCTGAGGGCCTGCTACAGTGGCGAGGCCCCCCACTGGCCTCCACTGACCCCCTTCTCTCTGCCTCTGCAGAACAGGAAGCAGCAGCCCCACGAGAGGTGGGGGCTGGAGAGGGCTGGAGGGCTGGGCCTGGCCTGCAGAGCGCCGAGGAAACACGCCAGCTCCTTCCCCAAGTGTGACTTTTATAAATAAGCTCCCTTCGCCTCCCTTCCAAATGTGGTGGCGTTGGATGGGGGGAGAAGGAGAAAGGAGAAGGAGGAGGAGGAGGGAGGGAGGGAGGGTTGGGGGTGGCGCACAGCCGCTGTCCCCAGCACCATCACTGCCCATCCCAGCCAGCGCTGGCCTCTTCACTCCTGGGGATTCTGGGCTGAAAATTCTGACTCCTGGGGTTCAAGGTCTCCCCCAAATGTGGAGTGCAGTCAGGAGACCTGTGACCATGCCTCTCACCCTGAAAAACTGGGTTCTAGGTTTTCCTATCTCCACTTTACAGACAAGAACCCCAGGCTCGGAGGGAAAGGGACTTGTAGGAATGGCAACCCCTCAAGACTGATGATTCCATTCCACCTGCTGTGGGCTCCTGCCAGCCGGCCCTCGAGGCTGAAACCCTTCATGGGCAGGGCCACCAGTAGTACCGTGGGCTCTGAATGCCCAGCTGGGGCGGGCAGGGTAGGGGATGCCTGGAGAGGAACCTCAGACAGTTCAAAGCAAAGCCAGGCCTCACCGTCTAAGGGACCACCTGGGCGTGTGTGTGTGTGTGTGTGTGTGTGTGTGTGTGTGTGTGTGTGTGTCAGAGACACAACCCAAGCTCTCCTGGGGGGGACCAGTCCCAGCCAGGCCCAAGTCTGACCATCTTCAAGGACTAGGCAAAGCCCCTTTCTACCATCCGTTGATCTACTAGGCAAGCCACTGCTCCTTTGTGCCTCAGTTTCCCTTTCAGCAGAGGGGATGAAGGCTGACAAGCCAGATGATATCGTCACATGTAAGGAGCTGTTCCCCCCGTCACTTGGTCCCCACCCTCCTCCGACCTACCAGGCACCCAAACATCAGCCAACACACCACACAGCCGTTCATCACCAAGATAACAGTCTTTCCCATTCAGCGGAGCACAGGAAACTTGAGGGCAACCACAAAGGCTGGTGGGGGGAGCGTTTGGAGACCGTATACCACATAAGGGACTATCTTCTTCCTTTGAAACCCCATGGGGTTTACCCCAGGGGCTGGGCACACAGCCAGGAACAACACAGGTCTGAAGGCAGGGTGGGGGCCAGAGTGAGGGGGGAGGTGGGGGCAGGCGAGCACAGGTTGCCCACAGACAAGACTGGTGTGATGGGGGGAGACTCGGGCACCAACACAGGAAGCTTCCGGGCACAGAAGACAAGCCATGGGTCAAAAGCCCAAAGGACACTTGAAACTTTCCATATGAGGGGACCGAGGGCTCCAGCTCCAAGCCCTGTGGCAGGGGGAGGGATCTGGGAGCCACTGGGCTGGGGGGCTCCGGTGATCAGTGGGTGGGGCCTGCCAGCAGGGTGGACAGCCAGGGTCTCAGACGAGGCTCTCCCGGGTCTTGAGCCCTGCCCCCTGCCCCCACAGGGAGGCTTCATTTCCCTCGCTGCCCCCACAGACCGCCAGGCTTGCTGTCCTTAAGGGCAGAGGCCAGGGGAAGGGGACCCTACTGAAGATGAGCCGGCAGCAGGGGTCTCTGTCCCGGCTGGGAGGGTGGGCTCTCACTGGGAACCTTTGTGCATCCTCCCACTCCCCCCAAACCCCGCCCCAGGAGCCACACCCCAGGGGCTTCGGAGACACAGGTGGAAAAATGTATTGATCCAGGTCAGAGTCAGACCACGGAACCCCGGAAGGGTCTGGAAAAGCTAGCCCGGGCTGCCAGGAAGCCCGAAGGTGGACCGGGGACGAGTGTGACCCCCTCCCAGAGCCCAGGCGGGCAGAGGATCCCGACCGCGAGCCACAGGTGATGGGAGCCACAGGTGACGGGGACGGCGCGGCGCCCCGCGAGACGGCTCCCGCCGAGGAGGCCGCCCCCACCGACGGCCGGGTTTCCGCAGCGCGCCGGGCAGCGGGTCTGGACAGGGGGCCGCCCTGGCCCGTTCCCTCCGCGGTCTCGCCGTCTGTCTACACCGAGCCAGGACGGGAAGTCAGCGATGAGGGACAGTGGGGGAACAGAGAAAGGACCCGCTCCGCGGGCGGGGGAGAGGTCAGGCTCTCCGTCCCGTCACCGAAACCGCATAATAACCCTCCGACCCCCCAAACCCAGAGGGCGCCGAAAAGTTTATCCAGGACCCCGGGCTCCAGCCACGAGTCCACCGGTCAACACGGCCGAGCTCACGCGAGCCCGTGACCCCCAGTGGGTCCGAGGGGCGGGACCCGGACGGGGGTCGGGGTCCCCGGCTCGCACCGCTCCCTCCCGCCCGACGGGGCCGCAGGGGTCGCCACCACGCTCGCTGGCCGCGGGGGCCGGGCGGGAGTGTCCGGCGCGCTGGCGCGGGCGGCGGGCGGCAACGCGCCGGGGCCGGACTCACCGTGCGGAGCTCCTGGGTTCGGTCCTTCATGCTCCCGGGAGTGGCAGCGGCGCCGGCTGCAGCCGAATGAGCCCCGCATGCGCGGCGGCCGCCCCGCGGCTGCGCAGCGCCCGCCCGGCCCCGCCCCGGCCCCCGGGACCCCGGCCCAGCCCAGCCCAGCCCGGCCCCGCCCAGCGCCCCCGCCCCGGCCCCGCCCCACTCGAAGCTCTGGGGCCTAGTACCCCTGCGTCCTCGACGGGTGACCCCTGCCTGGGATGGAGCCCCAGCCCCTCTCCACTCTGCCGCTCCGCATCCCTGTTCTGGACCCTGGATCCTCGCTCCCGGAGCCCTTCACATCCTGGGGGATTTGCTGGAGGTTGCAACTCCCTGGCAGATTTCATTGCCACAGGGCCTCCAGCATCTCCCTGCAGTCTGTCAGTCCCCCAGCCAGAAACCTGCTCCAGAGAGTTCCAGCCTCCGGGCCCCCACCCTTCCCACCTTCTCCCATCTTCCGACCCGGACTCAGGCTCTGCCACCTTCTGCCCTGGTAGTTCTCAGTTCACAGGGCGGGATGCTGGGTGAGCCCCCTTTTCCTTTTGTTTCCACTCCCGGTGGGGACGCAGGAACCTCTCTATCTTTGGGAAAGGGAGATTTAAGTTACACTGCCCTCTCCTTCCCTTTTCCCTGCGTCTCCCACCCTGACCTCCAGCCAAAGGCCTCAGGTCCTGTTTTCTATCTAGAAGCTGGGGGCAGCTGAGCCTGGGCTAGCTTCCTCTGGGACTAATGAGAAAACCTAAGCAGTACTCGGGAGGGGGCGGGGGGTGAGAATGGAGGAACGATGTTCCCTTTTAGGTCCCTGCCAGGATCCTGTTGCAACAGCAGTCACACACGCCCACCTCCCCACCACCCCCACTGCCCCAGCTGTCCCTTCTGTGCAGTGGCCCAGACCCTCTTGACCTCAAGCCAAGCACTCCCCCTGCTCCCTATCCCAGGCTGCCAAGGCATTGCTCTGGAGCCAGTCCAGCTCCCTGCTGCCCAGTGTGTCTGAGCCTGGCACATCTCCCAGACGATGGGCGCAGGTTAGCTAGCTGGCAGTCAGGCTGGGGACACTGTTCCAGACTTCCCTTTTTCCCTGGAAAATCCAGCCCAAGACACTCGAATGTGTCCTGGCATGGAAGACAGCCACACCCTTTCCAGTTGTCCAGACTTCAACCCTGAGTGATCGTAGAGCAGGCATTGGTGGCATCTTATTTGACAGATGAGAAACAAGCACCAATCTGCTAGAGGGACTTGCCCAGGATTATGGAAACAAGTGGCAAGGGAGCTGCCTGACCCTTGGCCTAGCGTTCTTTCCTGAGTGCAGGGTGAGTCAGCGGAGTGGGTCACGGGAGTGCCCCCAGAGCCAGTGTCTGGCCCTGCAGGGAGAGGGCAGGAAGGGGAGGAACAACTCCTGCCCTCAGAGGGCCCAGTGTAATGCCAAGCATCATTCATTGAGATGTATATTAAATGATAGCCTGAAAAATGAATAAAGGAATTAACATGTGCCCTTTACCTTAAACTCTGTTTTTCTAAGTCTTATCCCATTTAATCATTCATTCAGCCATCAAACATTAAATGGGAAACTGTGTACTGGGGCCACTGTTCTTCACTCAAGGTGTTTCTGCTGTACTGGGGGAGACAGACATGGTTTCAACATGTGAGGGAACCAAGTGGCTTCCCAGAGGTGGTGCCATTTGAACAGGGAGTTGGAAAAGTAGGCTCACAGCAGGAAGGTTGCTGGGGCAGGGCTGGGGGTGGGGAACACTCAACAGTGGGGTGCTCTGTCAGGAGAACCTCAGGGGCCTGTATGACACTCAGGTGAGCACAGGTGGGCACAGGTGGGAAATGAGGCCAGGGAGTGAAGCCTCGAATGCTGAATGTCATTGTGAAGAGCCCATAAAGGAAGCGCCAGTTGAGTGTCAGATTTTCACTCGTTTAGTCAAAAGGTATCTAATTGAGCATCTACTATGTGCCAACTCTTCTAGATACTGGGAATAGGGCAGAAAACAAGACAGGCAAGTCCTTGCACTTGTAGAGTCCATGGTCTAGTAGAGGAAAGATGATAAATAAACAAATAATATATATAATGGTGACATATGTATGGAGCAGGTAAAATAGGAAAGGATGTAGGGACAACTGGGTTTGAGAGGGGAGTTCCAATTTTAGGGAGGGCCTTCTGAGAGGGCAACATTTGAGTGACTTTCTGGAGGAGGTGAGGGATGAGCCATGCAGTAGGTGGGGAACAGCAGTCTGGGAAGAGGGAACAGCAGGTGCAACCACCATGGGGAGGGAGTGAGCCCAGCATGCTGGAAACAGCAGAGAAGGCAAGGGAGGGACAGGTCGTAGGAGGCCTTGTAAGTGTCCTGTGTCCTTTGGTTTTCACTCTGAGTGGGATGGAGCCCCAGGTGGGTTTTGAGCCGAGGAGGGACGGGATCCATCTTTGGCTAGGACAGGCTTGCTGCGGTTGCTGGGTTGAGACTAGACCGACAGGGATGAGGGTGGAAGCTGGAGCATTTATCTAGAAGGTTACAGCAATAACACAGGTGGGAGACAGTGGGGGGCAGGGCAAAGGTGACAGCAGTAGCGGTGGCGAGAAGTGGCCATATAGTGGATATATTTTAAAGGTAGAGCTAAGAGGGTTTACCAATGGAATGGAGAGGTGGGGTGGGGTGGGGTGGGGGATGGACGGGAGCAGGGGGACTGAGAAAGAGGAATTCAGGATGACTGGAGTCAAGATTTTTCACCTGAACAACAAGAAAGACAGTGCTGCCATTTGCAAAGATGAGGGAGGCTGGACGGGGAACGGGGGACGGGGGCGTGTGAACCAGGAATTGGGGTTTGAGCTGAATTGCCCACTAGACAGCTCGATGGGGACAGCAAGTAGACAGTTGCCTGTATAAGTCTGGAATTCACAGGGGTGTCCAGGTTGGAAGCAAAGATGGTTTTCAAAGCAAGAGAAGAGGCCCTTCTGTAGCAGTGTGGAGGACAGCTGGACGCTGCTGTGGTGACCAGGACAGAGACTGTGACAGTCCAAACAAAAGCAGGACCAGCCAGGCTGGAGGGAAGGGTCAAAGGCATTCAAGAGATTTTACTTACTATACCTCAACTTCAATTATGAAAAGGACACACGTTTGTTGTAAAACATTAAAACAACAGACAGGTATTATGAAGTAGAAGCAGCCGGCCATGGTGACGGGCCAGCCCCTTAGCTTCTGGCTTGGCGTCCTGGAGGACAAGCCTGTCTGGGCGGCGGGCGAGGAGTTCAAGCTGGGACGTGGAGCATTTCAGGTGCCTGCCCCGACATCCGGAGTGTGGAGCACTGGCTGGAGGCTTGGGTGTCAGGAGTAGTGTGGCTTGGAGTAGAGATGAAGCTGTGGCCACAGTCTAGGGAGTGTGTGTGCGTGTGCATACGCGCGTGTGTGTGTGCGTGTGTGTGTATCTGTGTCTGTCTGGGAGAAGAAACAAGGCCTGACAATGCTCCCTGACAGGTGAGGGATGGATGGAGACAGCGGAAACGGCCGGGGCTGAAATAGAAACTGTTGCGCAAGAGGCTGTGGGTCCCCAGAGCCCCCACCTCCCTGGAATCTGGGACCACTTCAGCATTTGGAGGTGTGGGGGTTTCCGCTGGGGCTTAAAGGGTGAGTAGGAGTGGCCAGTGGAGAAGGGAAAGGCATTCTGGGCCGAGGTACGCACAGGGATGGGGATTTGTGAGAGAGCAGGCTTATTCCCCGTGGGCACCAGCAGGCCACACAACATCCCTGGCTCCCGCCCCGCTCTTTGATGTAGAAAGTTGGTGAATCCTCAGTCAGGAGAAATGCTCTAGAAAGTTCTGACCCTGCTCCAGTCAAAGGGGCATCTTGGAGCCCCAGTTGGCATTCTGTCCCCACACTCCCACTTGTTCAGGGAAGTGAGGTTTCCTCGTTGTTCCTTATTGATCCTAGTGCCTCGACGTGGCTTGTCATGTCCTTTGTGATCTGGCCCTGCCCCACCTCTCGGAGGCTGCCTTCCCCGCTACCCTGTGAACCAAAATGCCCACCTGAGGCCGGGCGCGGTGGCTCACGCCTGTAATCCTAGCACTCTGGGAGGCCGAGGCGGGCGGATTGTTTGAGCTCAGGAGTTCGAGACCAGCCTGAGCAAGAGCGAGACCCCGTCTCTACTAAAAAAAATAGAAAGGAATTATCTGGA
>RJWJ010018965.1:17848-30987 GCA_004363605.1 Indri indri
TGCTGATCCTTCCCTCCCAGACATCACCTCCTCCAAGAATTTGTCCCTGAACACCCAAGTATGAGTTTTGGGCTCCTTCTGTATGATCTCACAAAGACCCTGATTTATCCTGACAGTGGCACTTTTGTGTCCTGTGTGAGTATGGTCTGTGTTAGGTGTCTGTCCCCTCATTAGACTGGGCACGTCTGAAGAGCAGGGACCGGGTCATGTCTGGTTGATTTCCCCAAGGCTGGTGTGGAAAGTGCGTTTGCAGAGTGATAAACACTTGTAAGCTTGAACGAGCAGTGCTCCTGTAAGGGAGTACTGGGGCAAAGACTGGGCATCTGGGAAATCCCACAGCCCCTGGACAGAGTTTGGGGTTTCCACCCATAGGCTGGGAGGGTGGAGGAGAGCCCCTGGCCTACTGGATCCTGATGTTGGGAGCTGCTGCCACCTGCCGGGCATGGCCAGTGTTGCCTTGCACCTGTGTGTGGCGGTTGGGATGAAGGCAGTCACCATCTGTGCTCCAGAAGCAACAGAATGATGCGGAAGTACAGGGATTGTAGGGGTCTGGAAGAGGAAGACGAGGGAGCTTTTGCAGGATTCAGAAACAGAATTGTTCCTGGGGCACAGCTGTAGGGGCGGGATAGCAGACCCAGGCTCCATGGCTGGAGTGCGTGTGTGTGTGCGCGCACACACACGTTGTTGAGGTTCTCCTGCTGTTGCTTTCTTCTCTTCTGGGAAGTCTGGCCCTGGCTTTTTTTTCTTTTTAAATTTTTTTTTAGAGACAGGTCTTTTACTCTCTCACTGGGGTTGGAGTGCCATGACGTGATCATAGCTCACTGCAGCCTCCAACTCCTCCTGCCTCAGCCTCCCAAGTAGTTGGGACCACAGGCGCATGCGCCACCATGCCTGGTTTTTTTTTTTTTTTTTTTTTTGTAGATGGGGGGCGGCTCGCTATGTTGCCCAGGTTGGTCTCGAACTCCTGGCTTCAAGCCATCTCCTGCCTTGGCCTCCCAAATTGCTGGGATTACAGGTGTGAACCACTGCACCCAGCCTGGCCCATTTATTGATTGTGCAAAGCATTGGCCATTGCGTGAGGTGCCTCATTTAACCCTTACTGCGCCCCTGTTAGGAAGGCCCGTGATTACTCCACTTCACAGGTGAGGACAATGCGGCTGAGGGAGGTGCACACGAACAAGGTTGTAAGGGTTGGGTGACCCGCTGTGGAAGCTGCCCAGCCCTGCCAATCCCTGATGTTTTCATGACAAAGCCCAGCCCCCTCCCCAAGTGGCAGCTGTCTCCCCGACACCCCAGTCCACCGTTACCCTTCCCCAGGCCTGGGCTCAGCCATCCTAGGGGAGGGAGTCGTGGGCAGTCGGGGAACGATCCTACTACTTAGTGTGTGATATCTGAGATAGCACTTTGGAATGAAATTCACTAGATGCCTGAATATAAGTTTCTTTCCTCCTTTTCCCAACGAGAAGATTAAAAGAAAAGAAATATGGCCCTGCACTCTAATTTAAACTTTCAGAGATGCAGATGAATAATCGACTCCCTACTTACAATATTTAGTTAAAAGATTTAACACTTAAATATTTAAAATCCCATATTTTAAAGAATAATTACATCTGGAAACAATGCTTCTCCACGCTCAGGGTTTGTTAAAGTTCATCCAAACTCTTCACTTGCATTTCTGCCTCTGTCATCCTTAGCGCCTCCTTCAAGTTCCCTAACAGCTTTCTCCAACACATTGTCTTCACTTTTGCTTGGAAATATAGCACTTTTTTAAGGTATGAATGATGCTGTCACTGAAAATATTATTCCAAGTCATGAGAGTGATTAGGATGCTTGTTTTTCATCCAAGTAGTAGGTGAGTATTTGTGCTCTCCTTAGAGTAACCACAGAATTATGTAAAATGGCGATCACCCACTACCCCTTCCTCATTCCCTTTTCCTGCTTAATTCTTCTCCTCAGCACTCCTTACCATGTGATATACTTGTTAAATCTGTTTATTGTCTCTGCCGCCTCACTAGAATGTGAGCTCCATGAGGTCAGGGAATTTCATCTGTCTTATGTCCATCACTTGGAGCCATACCTAGAACATAGTAGTTGCTCAATAAATATTTGTGGAATGAATGAATGACTGTAAAGCTCCTAGAAACAGGCTGGGAGTGGTGGCTCACGCCTTTTATCCCAGCACTCTGGGAGGCCGAGGTGGGAGGATCGCTCAAGGTCAGGAGTTCGAGACCAGCCTGAGCAAGAGCGAGACCCCGTCTGTACTAAAAATAGAAAAAAAATATCTGGACAACTAAAAATATACATAGAAAAAATTAGCCAGGCATGGTGGTGCATGCCTGTAGTCCCAGCTACTTGGGAGGCTGAGACAGAAGGATCGCTTGAGCCCAGAAGTTTGAGGTTGCTGTGAGCTAGGCTGGCGCCACAGCACTCTAGCCCGGGCAACAGAGTGAGACTCTGTTCCAAAAAAAAAAAAAAAAAAAAAAAAAGCTCCTAGAAACATTTGCTAGCTCAGTGGCAGCCAAGTCATGCATGAGGAATGGCACTGGAGTCAGTTGGGGTGGTAGCCCTGCAGAAGCCACATCCACATGAGGGCATCGAAATGGGGGAGGGGGGGCAGCTGTGTTGGGAGATTAGCTACATACAGCGGGGTATATAGCTAATACAAGTTATGGAACAGATTTGAGGACAATAAGGGGTATGTTTCTCACTGTTGGGTCAAGGCTAGGATATACCTTGTGTGGACTGCAATTTAAGGTCTAAATGTAAACTTTTTTCCAATTTATGCAAAGAAATAAACATAGATGTAAATGTGTATGTTTATGTGTGTGTATAAATGTGTGTCCACCCAGTCGGCCTGGGAGTAAGATGACCCTAACTGCAACAAACAAGCCTAACACCCAGTTGGTTTCCAAATACTATTCCCCACTAACAGGAAACCAGGTATCCTTGAATGGCTAATTCCAGGGCTAGGGCAGGGAAAAACAAGATGAGCCTAAAATATCTTGACCAAGAAAGAAAGGAAGTGTTCAAAGAACAATGGGGTGTGTCCAAACAACAAGAGGCCAGCATGGGGCGTCCACTGACCAAATCTGGGATAATTTGAGCATCAAAATAAGTGATAGGAATGGACCAAAATCCATGGAATAAAATAGGAAACTCTACATCCACCTGATATAAGTAAATGGACAAATAAGTGGGGGTGAAGAAAAGTTCTTTACAATAGAATGCCAGCTAATAAATGTAGAAAAAATGATGAAATTAGAAAATTGCCATTTGCAAACCATTATAATAGTCATTCAATTGGGCAAGAAACATCAATGGATGCTGGAACCTGCGGGTGAAAGGTGGAACGAGGAAAAGGATGTTTCATAGTCTCAAAGCATCTCCCCTTCCTTAATTAAGCATCTTAATCAAGTCATCAACATTAATACAGCCATGGTTCTAATCGGCATTGGCTACAATGAGGCAAACACAGCATCATTTTTGTGGTATTTCTGCCCAAAATGCATTACAGTGGCCTAATCCCAGGGAAGGACTGGACAAACCCAAATGAAAGGATAGTCTGCAAAATAACTTCCCTGTAATCTTAAAAAATGTCAAGGTCATGAAACTGCAAATTGTTCTAGATTGAGGGAGACAAGAAAAATGTGACAACCGAGTACAATGTTTGATAACATATTAGATTTGTTTTTACTCTAAAAGGTTATTTTATTTTTGGACATTGAAGAACAGTTTGAAATTTCAAAATAAAAAGTTAAATGCCTGGCAGGAGTGTTGGCCCTTCTCCACGCTGACTCCTGGTGGCCTGCAGAATTGATTTTGGACGAACTCCTGAGGAACCTCCTCTGACTGCCTGGGTGTGAGGGGCTTTTGTGCTCCCACAGCCCCCAGACCCTCTGCCACCCTTTTATGATTATATCTATGCTTCACCCTGCTAGCTCCGAGGTCCCTGAGAGCAGGGGTCCCGTATGGGCCCTGGCACAGAGCAGCTTCTCAGAACACATCGCATGAATCTCAACAAAGAGGGTGTATGTGGGGTACAACTCAAGCCCGTCTCTTCACCTGGGGTTCAATTAAGGAAACTGTCGAGCCTAGCTGCTGGAGGCACACCTGGCTGAGTGGGACCCAACATTGCAAAGGGCTTCCTGGGGGGTCTTGCAGGAAGCATTTACTGTTTCAGGGGCTGGGTTGAGGCCCTAATCCTCAAGACATAACCTTGCTGAAAAAGCCTCTCGATAGAGAAAATTCCCTTTTATGAGTTCATGTTGCTGGTGTACTCAGAGTGCCTGTGGAAGGTGGTGATCACCTTGAGGGAGGTGTGGGATACTGAGAACCCCAAGGGCACAGCAGACCTACCCGTGCTCTTGGATCAGAAAGTTGGGAATACTGTAAGTATTATGAGCAATACTGTAGGGAGGATGGGTATTCATGATGTTAGGACAGGCTGGGAGTGGTGGCTCATGCCTGTAATCCTAGCACTCTGGGAGGCCAAGGCAGGAAGATCGCTTGAGGTCAAGAGTTCAAGATCAGTCTGAGCAAGAGTGAGACCCCATCTCTACAAAAAATAGAAAAATGAGCCCAGTGTGGTGGCACTTACCTGTAGTCCCAGCTACTAGGGAGGCAGGAGGACTGCTTGAGCTGAGTTTGAGGTTGCAGTGATCTATGATGATGCCACTGCACTCTACCTGGGGTGACAGAGTGAGACTGTCTCAAAAAACAAAAAAAGATGTTAGGACGAATTTGCCAGGAATAAACTTTTTTCCTTGCTTTCTGCTGAGGTGAGGTGTTTTTTTTTTTTTTTTTTTTAGAGAGACAGAGTCTCTCTTGGTCGCCCCGGGTGGAGTGCAGTGGTATCATCACAGCTAGCTGCAACCTCAAACTCCCGGGCTCAAGTGATCCTCCTGCCTCAGCCTCCTGATTAGCTGGGACTACAGGCATGCACCACCACATCTGGCTGATTTTTCTATTTTTTTGTAGAGATGGGGTCTTGCTCTTGCTCAGGCTAGTCTGGAACTCCTGGCCTCAAGTGATCCTCCCACCTCAGCCTCCCAGAGTGCTAGGATTATAGGTGTGAGCCATTGTGCCCCGCCGCAAGTTATATGTATGGATGATATCATTCAAGGTACCAAGATGCCAACCCTTCAGGATGGGGGGCTGGGTCACCTTGTATCTCTCAGCATGGTAACAGTCTGGGGCCAAGTCCTGGCTCTGTCCCTCCTTTCAGATCACAGGCTGTGGGCAGAGCACCCCCTGGGGTGAAGGGAAGCCTGTGAATGGGCAGGAAGGGGCCGAGTTTGCTGTTGGCCTGGCCGGAGGCTTCCAGGGTGCAGGACGGCCTCCGCCTTACCCTGGGCTGGCCTGCTGCAGGTGGGGCCTGCCAGGGAGTGCCTTGCCTGGAAGGGAGGGCAAAGGTCTTGTCGTTCACTTGCCCCACCCTGCTGACAACAGTCCCAGTCACCAGGCCACCCTCTGTGTCCGGGGCCCTCAAGGGGTAAGTGTCCTTCTGAATCCACCTACCTTGTCCTTTCCTGAAGATCTGGTGAGAAATCCCTTCCTCCTTGGGGGTCCAAACACCCTGCTCACTCTGCTTGTCCTGCTACTTCCTCTGCCTGGCCCAGGTCCTGCCGCTCTACTTCGCAGAGGTTCCCGAGACTGGGGCACTAGGGGGCAGGTTCAGAACGCCTCGGCCCCCTCCCGTCCTGACATCACCAGCGAGGCCAAGGCCAGGGCGGAAGGGCCCAGAGTGGGACACCTCATCCAAGCAAACCCGAGATCACTGCCCTTTCCTCTGCCACGACACAACAGAGCCCAGAATCCCAAGTGGCTGGAGCACTGGGGGACAGCCAGACAGAGCTCTCCCTGGACCAAGTTCTCCAGGAGCGGGATGAAGCCATTGCTAAGTGAGAGGAAGCTGCTTGCGGGGGTTGGGAGGGTGGCAGAGGGCTCCCTCCCAGGGCCCTGTCCTGTTGGAAGAGGGGAGGGCAAGTTGGGCATTCTGGAAGGAAAGCCACACAAACACCTGGCCTGTCACTAAGGCAGGGGTTGTGGCCACACTTGCCCATCCTAAGGGCCCAAGCCTCAGGCTGCTCTCCTTACCACCTGCAGGAAGCGGGCAGTGGAGGCTGAGCTGGATACATGCAAAGCCAGGCTGCGCACTGTGGAGGCCCAGCTGCTGGAGGTCCTGGCGGAGAAACTGAGACTGAGGCAGGAGGTGGAGGCCTGGGAGGTAGGGTGGGAATGCCGGCAGGGCCCGGGAGGAGTGGGGAGGAGGCCGCAGATCAGCCTTGAACCTGCTCTCCTGCCCGCAGGAGGACATGCAGCAGCTGGTGCGGCAGCGGGTGCAGAGTCAGCTGCAGAAAGAGTCCAGGGATGCTCTGGGAGCCCACACAGACCCTGGAGCTGCCAGGACCCCCTGGGCCAGATTCCCCTGGGGGCAGGGACGTTGGTGGTGAGAGCTCAGCCCGGAACTCTGGGAGCAGTGTCTTTATTCATTAAAGTCTGAGGTCTGACCACCCCCACACCCTCGTGCCCTCAGTGACCGCCTGAGTCCTTCTGTGTCCAAACGCGCAGCAGGCTGTAGGGACTTGAAGCCTGGGATTTCATGCCTCTCTTGCCAGCAAGTCTTAGACCAGGAAACCCCGGATGGCAGCCACGAAGTCCTGCGGGCGGTCAGCGTGGACCCAGTGGCCAGCGTTAGGCACGGTCTGCATCTGGGCCCGAGGGAAGAGCCGCATGATCTCAGGGTGGTGGCTGGGACTGTGCACCGCAGGGAAGGCCATCCAGAAAAAGTGTAAGTGGGACGAGGGGGAGAGAGAGAAAAGCAGAGATGGAGAGCCACGTGAGCCCTCATGCCCAGTGATATTTCTGGGCTCTCAGGTACCCCCTGCCTATGCCCAAGCCACCCCAGGCATGCTCCCCAGACTGAGGGTGGGTAAGGTATGCCCCTCCCACTGCCCAGGCTGGCTTACTGCACGAATTTGGAGTTTCCACCACGGAGGAAGAGGGTTGGCCCGGGGTAGGAGTCTTGATGCAGTGGGAAAGCCATGATCTTGTCCAGGTGCTGGGCCAAGGCATCCAAGTTCACCCTCCACACGAAATGCCCACCTACCTCCACCAGGTTGGTGAGCAGCAACTGCCGCACGGCCACGTCCTGTGGGGGCCTGGCAGTTAGGGGGGGTTCCAGTCTACAGCACTATCTAGGGGTTTGGGTGCATCACCTGGACAACAGAGCTGAGCTGCCCATCGGCCAGTTTCCGGGCGTGGGAACGGGGCACCTCATCTGGGATGTCTATGGCCCTCATGGCTGCCACATAGCTTTCGAAGTTTGAGCTGGATGTGGTCTCCACTGGGCTGATGTCTACGGCAACCAGACGTTCCACCAGCTCTGGCTGTGGAAAAGAACTGGACTGGGGACCAGTCTCAGGGCAGACACAGTAGATCTCAGGCAAGTTTCCAGAGCCTGAACTTGGCCTCCAAGGCTTGTTTGAGTCCTAGGTGTGCTGCTGAGCACTCAGGGTGTATGCTGGATGGGAGGAGGCCCCAGACAGGGGCAGCTCACCCTTTGTAGTGCCAGCAGCATGGCTGTCTTTCCTCCCATGCTGTGGCCAACGAGGACGCAGGGCACCAGGCCCAGCTGGGGCAGGAGGTCCTGCAGATCCTGGCTCATGGCTTCATAGCTCATGTCCGGGCTGTGGGGGCTGTCGCCATGGTTCCGAGCATCCACTGTCAGCACCTGGGGAAGGGGGTGAGAGAGGGCAGTGCTGGCATCCACTGCTGGGCGTGGATGGCTGAAGGCCTGCTAGGGACTGCAGGTCGGGGGTGTTCCTGAGCCTGGGGACAGTTCCTGAGGAGAGGGAGGGCCCAGATGGTGAGAGGACCCAGTTCCCAGGCCTAGGAAGCCCAGATGAAGAATCTGGGGCCACTCTGCCAGAGATGAGGAAGGCCCAAGGGGTGTAACCACGTCTCTGAAGATTAGTCCTCGCTGGGTGGCAATCCCAGGGAAAGCCAGGAAGGAGACTCCAAGAATTTCCAACAGTCGGAGCACAAAAGAATGGGGCTGCCATAGATGCGGTGAGCTCGCTGTCATCCCTGGTGAACAATCTGGGGCTGGCACCTTCATGGGCAGGGTGGTGGCGCCTAGGCATTGGCCAGGCAAGCTTAGCTCAGTGTGGAGCAGGCAAACGGGGATCTATACTATGAATGAAGATGGCAACATGAGGGAATGAATGGGGGTCCAGCTAGGGCCTGGGTCTTTCATTTCTAATGCGGAGTTACCTTGCCTGAAACCCGCCACCCCTCCTCAGTGGGGGCCCAAAAGTAAGTGCTCCGCCCTGGTCTCCTCCTAGGCCCCGCCCACTCAGGCCCCACCCCCACTGGACCCCGCCCCACTCGGAAGCTCACCCTTCGGCCTGTCTGCTGGGCCAAGGCGTTGGCGACAGAGCTGAAGTTAGTTTTGCTGCCTAGGAGCCCGTGCAGAAAGACGACGGCCGGGAGGGCCGCCTCCCCGTCCAGAAGCTTGTAGGAAAGCGGCAGCGGTCTGGCGGGAGGGAGCAAGGACGGGGGCAGGGCCTGAGCGGGGGAAGGGACAAGGGACGTCGGGGCAGAGTCCTGGGAGGGGCGGGCCCAAGGTGGCGAGGTGGGGCTGTAGGGGCCGGGCGGGAAGGCGAGGAGCGGAGGACGGCCTCTCGCCCGGCGCCCTTGACTGACCTCGGCTCGACGCCCTCTCGGCTGCCGCTGCTGCTGGGTGCGACAGGCACCCTCCAGAAGCTGGAACCGGGGGGACCGAGCCCCCCATGGGGGAGCCTCCAGGCTCGGGCCCAGCGGAGCATGCCTGCAGCCGCTACCCGGTGTGCGCCTCGCCGGGGACGTCGTGCCCACGCTCCGCCTCCCGCTTCTGCTCGTAGCCCTGCCCACTTCCGGCCTGAGTTCCACCTTCTCCCCGCCCCTGGCCACGTTTTCTTACGTAATCCCAGAGACCTGTGCGTCCCCACCTCCAGCCCCGCCCCTTATGCCGTGCTCATTCTCCGCAGGCCCCACGGCCGCTGCTGGCCACGCTCTAGGCGGGACCCCCTGCAGCTCTGGTCCCGCCCCTCGAGGAGCACCCCTTTGTCCCTCCCGGGGCAGAATCCTCGCGGGGGGTCGGGTCTATGCCGCTCCGGTTGTCCTCGGTTCCGGGCTCGAGTTCTGGGCGGCCGCCGAGCAAGTGATTGGCAAGCCGAGGAGGCCCTGCGTTGGCCCGCGCCCGGCTGGCTGCACACTGGCCTGCTCCTCTGCCCTCTGTCACCGCCCTGGGCGGGTGCCCGACACTGTGCCGCCGGCGCGGGCGAGAGGCGCCAGGAGTGGCTCTTGTCGTCGGAGCGCCAGCTTGGTGGCGCGGTGCTCCACAGCTGGGCGCCCAGGCAGGCCGGACGGAGCGCCCGACCTGGACCCATCCTGTAGTCGTCGACCCTAGAAAGAGCTAGGAGGGACTGTAAAGGTCCCCCTCCAAATCCCTCCGTCCCCTTTACAGGCGGGGAAACTGAGGTGCAGAGAAGGTAGATGAGGCAGAACCAGAGTCTCTGGTCGTCTATTCGTGTTGCGAGTCAAGGTTGGAAACTAGCAGTTTGTGCTGTTGCAGACATTTCTGGGCTGAGTTGAAATGACTCAGATCAGCTCTCCACCATTTCTCTTTTCCAGCAGAGAAATAAACAATCCTCCCACCCCCGGAACTCAGCACATCCTTCGCGGAATCGCCTCCCTTGGGAACCCTGCCCTGCTGCCGTCTCCTCTCCCTAGCGTAGGGTAGCGGTGGTGGTTTCATTTCAGGTGTCAGTACCACTGCATTCCATCTTTCCGCAGTTGCAAGAGTAAACTGGTCTTTCTGCAGCCGATTTAATCTCGGTGAGAAAAGAAAAAACTTTTATCTGAGGAATGTGAGTCTTTTTAAATTATCAAGCCCAGAGAGACAGACTTTCAAATAAGACGACAATCACGTCCTACACCCCCTTTGAGCTACGTATCCATCTCTTGAAACTGCTGCTGTTGCCAAACACGGGTAGCTATAAATTAACTTAACCATGCCGCACCACACTATAACCCACACCCTATAGCTTAACCATATATATAGCCAATCACTAATCAATGTTATTTCTGCAAACCAATGATAATTCCTGACAAACAACTTCGTATCAGCCCACTCCCTGTCCACCTTTATCACCTTTAAAAACCTGCTTGTAACCAAGGCCAAACAGAGCTCATATCCAAGGTTACTTGCAGCTGAGTCTTCTAGGCAGCTGTTTTCACTTTCGCTCAAGTAAACTCTTTAAATTATATTTTGTGCCTCGGCCTCTTCCTTTTAAATCAACAATGGCATTCTTCTGCTCAAAAGCCCTCAGGATTCCAAATGGTTAATTTAAAAAAAAAAAGCCTTCAGAGACTCTCCATTGGAACTTCATCACAATGTCGAAGCCTCCCCCATCTGGCCTGCTCCTACGTCTTTCGACCCATACACTCCATTCTCACGCTCCTCCACCCGGCACCCTGCCTGTAGGTCTCCCCGCCTCACCATCCCCTGCTGGGTACTGTGTCTGATACCCAGTTGCCTGAGTCCTAGACATCTTTTAAGGCCCAGGTAACTGCCACCTCCTCCTCAAGCCTTCCCAGATTTCTTGAGTTGAAGCTAATCTCATCTACTCCACGTTCTCCAAGCATTTGTCAGCATCTTCTGTGTGTTATTATAGGATTGGCCTTCCCTGTGTCCACCGTAGGCTGGTAGAGAACTGGAGCTACATTTTGTTCATCTTGTGCAAAGTAATTTTACTGAATAATCATAGAGCGGTTCAGGGCACTAGTGAATGCTTGGGTGAGGATTCAGCTGGTGGCTGGGTTAGTGCCCCCTCCAGGAGGTGGCACCTGGGCCAGCCAGCGAGACATGGCCCCTCCCCTTAGAGCCGTCCTGATGTAGTCAAGGGCCAGTAGGGTGTGTCCTTACTCCAGAGCTCATCTCCTTGCCTAATGGGACTCGGCAGTTGTTGTGCTCTAATTTGAGGAGGGCTCTGGGATCACAGGGGACTCTAAACACACCAGGAGGTGTGATCATTTGTTTCCAGCATAGTCATTAGGGGAGTATAAGGACACCTGAGCCCTGGATGGGGGCTGGTTCGAGGGCTGAGAGGGGTCTTGGAAGGGTGTTGTTCTAGAGTTGGTGGGTGAAGGGAAGGGGGTTACTGGTTCAGAAGGGCAGTATTTCAAAGGTGGTTTCAAACAGCTCCCCGCCACCCCCACCCCCAGCTTACTTGTCTAGCCAGGTCACCTGAGCCTGGCCTACCACCCTAGACCATCTAGAAGCCAAGGAGCCTCATGTCTAGGGGCAGAAGCAGCCTTGAGAAATCTACTCAGAGTCCTGGGCCCCAACCCTGTCACGTGGCTGGTTAGGGCCAGGCCTGGTAAGCAGAAAAACCAGTCGGCTTGAGGTTTCCACTTGAACATTCCAGAGAAAGTAGTGGGGGCAGGGGACAGGTCGTTGCTGTCTTGGAAGGACTCTGGTATTGGTGTCTCACGGTGTGGTCGTCCTGGGGGCTGCCCACCCTCCCCGGCTTGTTGGAAACAGGCCGGGGCTGTTGGGTGGGGAGTGTCAAGCCTCATTCTGGAGGGAGGAGAACCTCCCTCCTCTGCAAGGAGGTGGAGTCTACACTTCCACATCCGTGTTCCTGGGAAGTGGGAGGGCACCGTCCTTATTTTGCTGATGAGGAAGGTGAAGTAAACCAGCTCCAACTCAGCCAGTGCGTGCCCCAGCCCAGATTCCTGCCTGGATTTCTTCTTTCGTTGACTCCTAGTGCAGTGCTCTGGGTATTTTGTCTGTCAACACCCTTCAGGCTGGGGACTTAGGGGTAAAGGGTGTGGCCCGCGGCAGCAGGGACACTGCGCCCTGGTGGCCGTGGCATAGAATGGGTTAAGGTGGGGAGGTGGCAGGTGTCCCACAGCCGCACCTGGCTCAGTATCGGTCACGTGGCCAGGGTTTCACCTGCCCCGCTGAGCAGGGACAATCAGGCCGCTTGTTTTGTGGCTGGTCGCCATGGTGATAGCAGTGTGCCTAGGGAGGTCACCAGGGCAAATTCCTGCCAGCTCGCCGGGTGAAGCTGGGGTGTCAGCCATGTGGAGCCCGTTGGGGGTGCCTGGAAGACCCCTGAGGGTTTCCCGTGGGGCTGTCCCCAGGGGTCCCCCTGTGTGACTCCCCAGCCAACCTCCTCTCATCTCAACCCCCCTCACCCAGCTTCTCTCTTCCCAGATTTTGAATCCGAGTTTATTAAACCTCCAGGTCTTTCATGTACATGATCTTGCTTAATCTGCACAGCAGCCTTTCCCTCGTGGGAAGGGTAATCCTCGCGGGTCTGTACCTGGCGAGCCTCCCCCACGACTCACCGAGCGCTGGGGGAACATTTGCTCCTTCCAGCCTTGCTTCAGCCGCCTGCCAGGCACCTTCCTAGACACAGCTGTGAACAAAACAAATGAATAAACCATTCAACAATGGATTGTGTGGAGTATTTACTTTCTTTTGGAGCAGGTTAGGGAGGCCTCTGGGGACCATCCCTAGAAGGTGGGGACAGCACGTGATCATCCTGTAGCTCTGGTGTCAAGAACAGCTCCAGGGGCTCTGTCTGCCACCTCTTTGCCCCACCCGGCACCTCCTCCCTACCAAGCCTTCCCACCACGTCCATAGATTTTTCTCCTGCTTTCAGCTACCGCTCTACTCCCACAGGCCCTGTGACAGCAATGGTTGGCAACGTTTTTCCTGCCTCTAGACTCATGTGTCCCTGAAGAACAGTCTCATCACATACAGATTCTTAAAGTGGGCAGGGGGCCGGGTGCGGTGGCTCACACCTATAATCCCAGCACTTTGGGAGGCTCAGGCTGGAGTGTTTCTTGAGGACAGGAGCTCAAGACCAGCCTGGGCAACAGAGTGAGACCCCCATCTCTACGAAAAAATTAAAAAATTAGCAGAGTGTGGTGCTGCACATTTGTAGCCCCAACTACTTGGGAGACTGGGCAGGAGGATCATTTGAGCCCAAGAATTAGAGGTTATAGTGGGCTATGATTGCCCCACTGCACTCTAGCTAGAGTAACAGAGTGAGACCCTGTCACTAAAATAAATAAATAAATTT
>RJWJ010018966.1:5000-30903 GCA_004363605.1 Indri indri
ATTCTAAAAAAGTATAACTGGGAGTCTAAGTGATAGCATTAGGATTAAGTCCAAAATAGTTTTTCCTATCATTTGTTTTATCTGTGAAATTGTACGAATTGATTTTGAGTTGGAAGGTTACTTCTGTTGTAGCATTCAGGGAATTGATACCCATCAACTTAGATGGAAAATCCTTTGTAGTTACTATTCAAGTGAATTTTAATACGTGTTCAACCCTGAGTGGTAATTTAAGACTCCGTTTAGTCAGTTACTTCAAACCAGACTATTTAGAATAGTTAATTAGAAAAAAGTAGTAAATGAGAAGTGGTCTAATAGTTTTAGTAAAGCGATTACCTTTTTTCTTTTGTGGAGTTAAATTATATCTGATAAGAATTTGCTCTCAAAGTAAGCAAATGTTCTAATGAGCAAAAGTTAGTATTAAAGTAAGTTAAATTTTCATGGTGGCTATCTAAATTGGGGGCCTGCAGCCTGTTTTTGTAAAAATAATACTGCAATACAGCCATGCTCGTTCTATTGTTGTGTATGGCTGCTTTTGTTGTACGGCGGCAGAGTTGAGTAGTTATGACAGACCTACAAAACCTAAAATATTTACTGTCTTGCCCATTACAGGAAAAGTTTGCTGTCCCGTGATAAAAGTCAGTGAAAAGGATTTGTTTGGGGTTAAGCTGGGGTGATTCTTAGCGTCGTGGAAACACTATGCTTATTTTATGTAACTATCCTACATAAAAATCTTTAAAAGGGGGTTAAAAACTGATTGGATTGAAAACAGGTTTAGCTTGGCTTAAGGAAATGCTACCAGGTTGATTTTGATTCTTTGTTAAAACGTTTACAAGCCCCATATTTTTTCAGATTTAATTAGTAGAAAATGATAGACTAAGGCCGTACTCAGATTTGTTAGACCCAGTAATTTTGTTGTAATTTTGGAGATCATACCCACTCCTAGCTTGAGGAAAAACAACTTTTTTTCCCCTGCAGACTGAAGGGTTTTGCAGAAAAACGTCTCTTAACCTGATATTTAAATTGTTTCGTTTTCATATATCTGAGTCATGTTTTTAAAGTGCTGTTCTCAGATCCATTTCAGGCATTACCTCTTGGCCTACATATTCTGTCTACCGGGCACTAGTTTATTTCCAAACTTTTACAGAATTGAAAATTTTTCCTTTTATACAAATCTGTTTGCTAATATATCAGCCTTGTGTTTTCTTGGTGGGTTTCCATGTTCCAGTCTGAACTGGAAGCATTTCATTAGCCACGCCAAATCTGAATGCCATTTAAGAATTGCGGAGTAACTCTTGAGCTCTGGGGTGTCATCATTCTGAGGTTCCTTTTGACTCTGAATTTAGATCCTTTGTTTCCTAGCTCCCATGACTTTGGTGCAGCACATCTCAGCGGTAGCTTTGAGACCTTCCTGTCTGCAAAAGGTCATCTGTACTGGATTAGTTTGCCTAGATAGAGAATTCTAGGTTCGGTAAAGAAATTAGATATTTTGGCTCTGGACACTACATACGAAATCTTTTTTATTCTGAAGTTAGGGTTTTACGTCTGTCACTGGTGTTCTTAAGTTTCATGCCTGTATCTTGGGTTCATTTCACCCACTGTGTTGGGCACTCAGAGGGTCTTGTGGTTGTGTAAACTTGTTCTTCAGATATGGGAAATAAGACTGAACTTGTATCTTTTCCCATCCACCATCCTCCTTTTTTTCTCTGGAATTTTCATTACTTTGGCACGAGCCCTGGACATGTATTTTTTTCTATTTTCTGTTTTAGTCTGTTTATCTTCTGAGCAGTGTCTACAATTTAATCTTTTAACTTTGATTACAAATTTCAATCATCTCTTAAATTCTAAGGACGCACCCCCATCTGTTATAAATAGGAACACATTACGTGGACACATTATCTTTTTCTCTTTTCTAAGGTTACTAATGAAAACTTGTTTAAAAGTTCATTCCTTCCAAGATGCTTTATCTTGCTTTGGCTTTGACTTCTGGTTTTCCTATTAGAAATGAGATGTTTGGTAATCCTTGGCTCACCTTTAGGAGTGGAACATTGTAAAAGCTTATTGGATGTTGCGAATATGTGTGTTGGGCCAGGAGGGGAGTTTGTCAACCATGGGGTTCACTGTTAGGTGATCTGGCTGTGTCATTTTATCGAGGAGCGTCTCGGTCTATCTTTGTTTTGTTTTTTCAAGCTGGTCAGGCTCACCAGAGAATTCTTCCACTCTCCTGCCTGAGGAGTAAAAATCCTGGTTGCCAGTGTTGTGATCCCAGTGAGGGAATGAGGCTGAGGGATCTTAACAAGTAAACTACTTTAATTCACCTATTTTCATCACCGTGCGCCTTGTTCAGTCCAAAGACAGCCCTCTCTCACCTGCTTCCGAGAACAAATCTCTGCTGGGGTGCGGGGGGAGTCAGGTGTCCGGCAGTACGGGAGAATCTGGGAGTTTACCCGTCAAACGCTCTCAGGCAATCCTCTTCAGCCCCTTTTTACCTACATTTCCACAGTTACCTGGGCCGCCAAATCGTAAGCTTTTGTCGGCATTCTGTGGTATAATCGGAGGTGTCCTAACTGTTGAAAGCTGGCAGAATATTCGTTTTTCTTGGAGTCTGCTTAGTTAACCATTTGTTTAAAAGCTTTGCAGCTTCCAAAATTTTTTTGCTGTTGTCTCTGGGTATGATTTTTTAATGTTTCCCCCCCGCCCCAACAGTTTTTATAAATTACTGGTTTTTAGGATTTCAGAAGGCACTGGATGTAAATAATATGGTTTATCTTTGGCAGCCTTTTTGAGGGTGGTTGGTGGTGAAAGATTTAGGGGAACAAAAAGGGACAGGTAAATTCAAATATTAGCAGGGAGCTTGGCACCCTTCTAGAATTTGGTCAACAAAGTAAAATTAATAAGTAGTTTGCTAGTTTATTGTAGAACCAACCGGTATTTACTAATGGACAGCGTTCTGTAGTTTTCAACTCTCAGTTTCATAGACTCTTGTTAGAACAGCCAATCCCACTTACACTGAAATAATGAGCTTTCTAGGCCTGCTGTCCTCATCAGATTTTGATACCTTTTGGGTTACTAGGTGTCTGCTACCAGGTGAGTTAACTTCTCTTCCTGGGGTCCTGGGTTTCCTCCTCTTAATCCCTTCCCTATCCTTAAGCAGGTCGTGTAACCATATTACTCTTTCCACACTGGGATAGCAACGGCTGTGTTGTGCACAGGTTAGAATACAGCGTGTGTGGAACACCTGTCCAGGTGCCAGTTCGTGCTGAGATTCTGAAAGGTAGTCTCGCTAATGTTCGGATCCAGTTAATCAGGCCTCTGTGTCCCATACTTCAGAAGCTAATTTAGTCAATGCGCTTTTGTTCTGCTTGGAAAGTTTCTTTTCTTTTTTTTTTTTAATAGTTTTTAAGACTCTTTTGCACTTTGAAAAGTACTCTCTTTAGCAGCATATTCTGAGAAACAGAATGACTGGACCTATTATCTACCACAGTGTTTGTTGATGCTGAACTGTATGAGTTTATTTCATTTGGGATCAGTTTCATCTGAAATGTCAGAATCCAGATCCATGCATAATACAGTGACACATCTCAGTAAAGTAAATTTATTTGGATGCAGTTTAAGAGTGCAATTTATCAGTGCACTAACATTTGAGGATGACCTTAAACTATAAAGTGGTTTTTTTTTTTAAACTACTTTTGGCAAGGTTGAGAAGGGGGTGCATCCTTTTTTCATAACTGCTGTATTTAAACTATTGTTATTTAGCATAGTTTAGGAGTTTTGCCTGAAAATTTCCACTGGTAAACTGCTTCTAGCAAGATAAATGCCCACTTGTACAAGTTGAATCTGCCTGGCCTGTTAATTGCTATCAGTTGCCTGTAATCTGGTGTATTGGGGAAGGGTTGATTGTAATCCGGTTGGCATTTCAAAGAGGCCTGTAGGCTGTGTACGTCAGAATCACTTAATATTAGTCAGTCAGATTTGTTAGGGAGTGTTGCCTGAGATTCTGTGTTTCACACATACACTAGTGCTTTAAGATGGTGAAAGTTAAACTTTTTTTCTTTTTACTTTTACCTCCTGAGTAAAGACAAACAAAAGTATATGTTTGGCAAAACCACTCAGCATTTTAACTGTGGACCCTAAGTCTAGCTTGAAAGAATTGATTTTTAGCATTCTAACAGTACAAAATGACGAGCGATAGTAGTGTACCAAATGGGGCGAAGGAGGTGGGTAGGGAAGGCTGTAGGCTGGGAATACGATGAGTTGGTTTTTATTGTTTTAAAATTTTCTACAGCCAGTGCACTCCCCATGTTGTCTGTGTCTTGCCTCTGCCCTCTGGTTTGTCACTGATCTTAGTCATCCATTGCATTATTATGAATTGGTAATCAGTGTCTCCAACTGAAATTGACTCGCTATTGTCTTGCCTTGGGCTGGTTATATATTGCCCTGTTAACCTTAGCACCTTGTAGATTCCAAGAAGGATGTGACTTCCAGCAGCCTCCCACTATAAATGGCTGTAGTACATAGCCTTAGGTAAAGATTGTGGTATCCAGGGACTATGCAATTTAGGAAGACAGCAGTAAGTTAATTGCTAAGTGTTAGTAAATTTTCCCCAGTAAGCCCTGTGAAGGCAGGGAATTCTGGGGGACAGGCAGGTGTTCTTATAAGGGCAAGGAAAAGGACCTTACAGAACTATTGTACTACTTAAAAAGGATGAAATGTTTTACAGGAGTTAGGTCCTAAGTAAGAGCAAGGTGTTCTTGTTATTAGTGATCCATATTCGTTATTTTAGTTACGGAAGGAATTCTTTAAAGTCTTCAAAGAAAGTACAGACAGGCACTAATTCATTACACAGTGGTGATGGAGATGGTTGGATTCTATTTTGGGGAACCCACTTTAAGTCACTTGGTTTTGGCAAGAATCTACTTCAGGGTTAATTCATATACATTTTATTTTGTTGTAAGATAGGCTGTATTCTGTTTGCACTGTAGAATTTGTAAGGAAGGTTACTTTCTTGGCTGCTTATTTCTGTTAGGAAAAAAGAGTATTGAAAGAAACTTAAGAGGTCTGTTAATGCCAGTACCTGTATGTGACATTTAACATGTCATGGAAGCTCTTTGAATAAATACTTGAAAAGGAGTAATCGGATTTCTTTTTTTTTGTTGTATGGATGACCTCGGATTACACAGAGCTTAATCACATTTTTATGAAATACCAGTTTCTGAGGCTGATGAAAAGAGGATTCTTTTATAAAAAAAAAAAATTTGGAGTTGGCTCTTTGATTATTATAGGCAGTAAATAAAACTTTGAAATGCTCAGAGATTTGTTGTAAATTGCCTCTACAATCATTGATATCTAAAGCATGCTACTACTAATTAATTAGTTTTATGTATTAAGACCTATCGGCATGTCTTTTTTTTTTAGTACCTGGTTGACTTGATTTTAAACTAACATGATGTTCTCTGTACCATTTAACATTTTCAAGACATACTCTCCCCAAGCAAATTCTGTTGGAACCGAGTGTTTCCAGTTGTGGCAGCCTACTTCTAGAGTCTTGATATGAAATTGGTAGTGGGCTTTCATGGGGTTTTAGTTTGCACTAAGTTTTCTTTTCTGAAAGATTACTTATGTTTAAATTATAATGTAGTAGTGCTTCTGTCTTACAATTAAACTCTTACGGCACTCATGCATTTTTTGCACTGTGTTTTTTGTTTTTTTTGTTTTTTTTAAATTTAAGGTTTTCCCTCTTGGATGAATACCTTGTAATAACATAGGTCTTATTTTCTTAGTTGAAAAGGTAAGGCCACTACTGTAATGTTTAAATGTGACATAAGAATTTAAAATGATGGCATTCTTTTTGAAAGCTAGATAGGTTATCACAATTAGTCAAATCATATTTGACTACAAGTTGAAGAGTCACTGAATTTGATAGAATGAAAAGGGCAGTTTCCAGTTTTCCCCAGAATGTTCATGAGGAAGGATGTTGCGGATAGGAAGATTTTGTATGGGGATGTTCAGTATTTGGTCTCTGCTGGGTTTGGTGTCAAATGTAGTGAGACAACTTAAAAATGCTGGTTGGCATTTACCATTTTATGTTAAGAGAGTTTTTGGAAAATGGTAAATCGAATGAGATGTTTAATAACAATGTTAACTAAGGTACTTATCCAATATAAATACAGTATTATTTCACTATTTCTTTTCCTACTTTTGTGTCTCTTCAGAACTTTTAAAGGAATGTGGGTCACTCACTGCTGGCCAGCTAAGAGAGTGGCCACCATTATGCCAGGTCATAGTGTGGTGCTCAGCAGGTCTCTCTGACAAATGACCTCTGTGTAACCGGCTCGTGATTTGCCTTCTTTCTTCTAAAAGTCAGAGGCCAGAATTAAATAATGGATTTTGTTAGGTCATTAAGTATGAAATGTCTGATTTGAAATCAAAAGTGCAGTTTATTATATCTTAAGCAGTACAATTAAAGTATGCGTGTAAACTGTCAACAGTTTTGCCAGTTTAATGATAGCTTGTTTATGCCAGCAGCGAAGAAGCCCTGGAGAGCTAGTGGCAGTGAAATCACCAAAGGTGTTTTCCACAGCTTGTTGAGAATTGAATAGCCTTGCAAGAAGTGGTCCAAAGACTGGAAGAAGTGGTATCCAGTTGGTGCAAGGTCTGGTGAATACAGTGGTTGACAGAGTTTCCAAGTCCAGTTTCTGTAGTTGGAGCAGCGTTGTTTGTGCGACATGTCCAGCGTTGTCTTGCAAGAGGATTGGCCTGTCTCTATTGACCAGTCGTGGCTGCTTAATCACAAGCATCCTCATCCTTTCATCCAGTGGTCACAGTAGACATCTGCTGTAATGGATTGACCCGGTTTCATGAAGCCGTAGCGGATACCAGCGCTGGACTGCCAAACAGACACCATTCGCTTTTTGTGATGACTATTCGGTTTTGGACTGTGTTTTGGCACTTCATCCTTATCCATTGTGCCAAACGCTTGGGTTGTCAGAAAGAATCCATTTTCATCACACATAACAATATGGTGTAGGAATGGTTCAGGACATTTCTTATGTTGAGACAGCAAAGAAAGGCAAGCTTCGACAGAATTTCTTTTCTGATGCTTATTTAATGCATGTGGTACCCTTCAATCCAGCTTCGTTACCTTGCCGATTTGTTTCCGATGTTCCAATTTTGTTGGAATAGTAACGCCAAACCTTGCTGCTAATTCACGTGTAGGCTGAGATGGATTCGCTTCCACTACAGCTTTCAGCTCATCATTGTCCACCTTGGTCTCAGGTCACCCATGTGGCTCATTTTCAAGATTATAATCCCCAGAATGGAACTTCTCAAACCATCGACGTGCTGTGAGTTCATTAGCCACATCCTTTCCAAACACTTCGTTGATATTTTGAGCTGTCGGTGCTGCATTGGTTCCACGACAGAACTCGCATTAGAAAAATAGCATGAATTTTTGACTTATCCATGGTTTCACAAAAATTGCTCTAAAAAAATTTGAAAGATAATCACAAGCCAAAAGGTATGTTTGAAAGACTGAGAATATACCTTCACAATAAAAATAAGTGTCAAAGTGAAATGTCAGCGATACCAACTGTTAAACTTAGTTCTTAAGGAAATTAGACATTTTATACTTAATAACCTAATATTCTAGGGTCTGCCATGATTTTATAACAAAATTCTGTGAAAGTCATTGGTTCTATAATGGAGATAATAACTTCCAAAACAAATCAAAATAATCCTTTTTGGATTTATTCCAATGTAGGGGGCATTCTATTTAGCAGCTTTTCAAACTTTCTAGTGTATTCAGTGGAATGGATTATTTCAGGTGAATGGCTCTGAGGCCCAGCTCTGTCATTTACCCATGGTGTTGGGTAAATTCAACGCCAAGCCTGTTTTTCCAGCCGTAATATTACAGTAACGTTCTCAGGTATGCACATTAAAGGACAGGCATGTGCAAGTGCTTTGAGGTTAGGAAGTTCTCAACCTGTGAGTTTAAACACCCGGTGCGAGGCCCCTTCCCACATGCGGAATCTTCAGGGGTGGAGCCCTGGTATCCGAACTATTAGGATCACTGGGTGATGCTGATGCTGAGGGTTGAAAACCAAAGCTTCACATTTGTTGCTGTTACCGTGTTTAAGGACTGTGGAAATCATCTGTATGAGGATGGCCGTGCTTAAGAGCTGTGGAGATCATGTGTGTGAGAAGGTACCGTATGTTAATGCCTGTGCGTGCTGGGCAAACTGAATACAAAGAGGAGAATCGTGGCCAGGCGTGTGGTAAGTAGAGACAGCCGTCGCCCGTGATGGGATCATATTCCAGTTTGCCTGGGCATCCACAGGTTCCCTGCTTTTGCTTCTGTAGCTCTGCTGTGCTTCTCTGGCTGGTGAACCTTCGTGAGATTTGACACGGAAGTCCCATGGTTTTGGTGACTAATTGGGAAAGAGAATGACAACGGAAGGGAGGATAGTCCAGGTAGGCTAACAGTGTAGCCTGCAGGATAGCCTTGATCCCATTTACTGAGATAGGAAGTAAGGTCAAATAAGCAGGCTTTGTGAGGAAAGGAGGAAGAGTATCTGAGCTGAGATCTGAAATTTGAAGTGTCCGCATGATATCCAGGTGGGTTTATCTAATAGAGAATTGGAAAATGGGTTGGAATTCAGAAGAGGGGTTAGAACGGGAGAGGGCAATGCCATGGGAGTGAATAAAAGCACCCTGGGGAACGTGGGAAATAAAAGAGAAAACCAAAGGCTGAGCTCTGCTGCGGCCATTTGACTAAAGGGACGAATGAGCGACTGCATGATTGAACACCAAGGCCTCGTCAGGCTTCTGCACCCCCCACGGCAAGCAGGGTCTCCGTTTATCGGTCCCTTTCCTCAGTAGACTTGGGCAAGTAACAAGTTGTGCTCAGTTTCCTCATGTGCAAAATGGAAATAATAGTAGTACCTGCCTCAGGGTTGTAAGAAGAATCTCTGAAGTACTTAACAACAGTTACTGGCATGTAAGTGCTCAGTAAGTTCGTTGTTAACTGGACTGCGTTTCCCTGTTGATATAAATTCAATTTCTAGTAAGATCGAATTCCCATTCCACTTATAAGCCATGAAATCTCAGTGATTCGAGCCTGTGTTGATCAATTTCCCTGAATTTGTCCTCTGTCCACGCAATACGCCACTTAACATAGATGTGTCGTTGTAACACGTTCGTGATTCTCGTTGGGCTCTTCCCCTCAGGAATGTGAGCTTTCCTTAGGATCAGGGCCGTGTCTTACACTTCTATATGCAAACATTATTCTGTTTTTCAAACATAAGTTTTTTCTATGTGGTAACTTAGAACAAATCCTAACCTAGAATTGTTTTGCAGAGTAGGAGCTCAACAATATTTGAATGTGTAAATAAACGAAAAATCTAAGATTGCCTTAGTATTTGTTTCTACCAACATTATGTTCTGACAGCTCTAGCACAAGCACAGGGAAACACTCCTTACTAAAGGAATGCTTTCCTACTTAAGTTTCGACAACTCATAAAAATGCAAATTACCTTGAAAACTAAGTCTTAAACTCTATTTAAAGACTGCCTAGAAAAACAAGCATTAGGTGGGACTTTTTGCCTGCAACCAGGGTGACATCCTGTGCTTTAAGCGTGCCACCAGTGAAGAGGACATTTTGAAGGCACGTTATTCATTTAAGCTTTTGGGTCTTGGCATCCCAGTATGTAAAATGACGAGGCTAGATTGGGTGATCTTTAAGTTCATGGTTTTCTAGCAATGATTATGTTAGTACTCTCCCGCAATCAGGATACAAATATATTTCATACATAATTATAAACTACAGATGTTAAGAGGTGAGTTTTATAGGGCTTCAAAAATAATGGCAGCAAAATACATAACTATTCTTCCTCCCACGCTCTTTTCTGTGCCTTTCTAAATCAACCTACCAACCTGGCAACAAGAAAAATAGTACTGGCAATTCTTGTCTGACCTGCAATTAAGGAATCAGACAATAAGCTCCAACTTAAATGTATGGATTTTATGACTCCTATAGTCAGTACTTGAGTCAGTAAAATCTCAGCTTCCTAGCTGTGTGACCTTCGAGCACGTCATTTAACTTTGCTATTTCCTCATCTGCAGAGTAAAGATACATGAACTAAGTTAAATTGCGCTTTTGTGCCAGCCACTGTTCTATGTGCTTTACACGATACTAACTCAATAGTTCTTACCTCTAAGTGTCATTGTAAGATTAAATGAGACACCCTTCTCCCGAAGCATTTAGTACATTGTATCAGAGTAAGTATTCAACATATAACCTATTTTTTCCTGGGTGGAAACTACAGAAACTCCAAAGTTTCTAACATTTAAAATTCTTTTTTTTACATTTAAAATTTTCGAGAAAATATTTTGTGAATGGAAAGGAAGGTGGTATTGCATTGGGAGTAACAAGCTTGGTGGCTATTTAAAATGCCGATATTCGAGCATTACCAGAATTAAAATGAGTTATCTAGCAGGGTGGAACCCCTCTTCCCCATGGATCACTGAAAGATATTTAAAACTGACTTCAGATCTCAAGTTTCCACTTGGGAAATACAACTTATGACACCTCGTTACTAACCGCAAAGTAACGTTGGATGCTCTAGTTATTAAACATATTAGTAAGTTGAGGTTACTGGATGAAGTGTATTTTTGGGGTTTTTTTGAAGGCCGTTAGGGTGGTAAGATAGGAGGACAGGATCTGTGATGTATTAGAGAAATGATAAGGCTTCCGAATCTTTTGATCTTCACCTGAGGAAATGCCTAGTAGAAAACACCATGGTTTGAATTTTCATGTAAAATGAAACAATATGTAGAAGAGTGTGTGTCTCTGGACTGCACTCATGTTAAAATTCTCATATTCCTAAGGGTATTTGAAGGTCAGGGTCATTCCTGGGTAAGAGCACAAGGACATACTTCCAACCTCCTTTCCCTCCCATCCTCCTACCACTCGCTAGAGAATGATTTCGCAATTGTTAGTTTTGGAACTCCATAATTGCATGTAACAGTTTATTGGTACCTGTTGGGGACGGGGAGAAAAAGGCTCAGGTTGGTATTACGTTTGTACTTAAAAGAATGATGATGACTGAAAGGATTGCCACGGTGGTGATTACGATCTTTTTGAAGTAGTATTTCCACCATATCCTCCTGGGAATATTTCTTGATTTTTGGAATTCTTTGGCCTGAAATAGAAAACACAAATTTAACGTTTTCTTTCCATTTTTGGACTAACAAGCACACTCTAATAATTACCAGAGCTATCCGAAAGAACAGATTTAGGTTGGTTTTGACCAATCTCAAAAAAGTCCTAAAAGTCTCGAGAGCTTTTATAAACTGATGCACCACGGTTCCAGGTGGCTGCCTTGTTCAGATGTAATTTTATTAGCTTTATTAGCTTTGAGACCCTGAACAAATTAATTCTTTGAGCCTCAATTTCCTCATCTGCATTTCCTGTGTTTTACTTACCCGCCACCGCCTCTACAATCATATTTAAAATTGCTACCTCCATCTCCATTCCAGAAATCCTGTTCTCCTTCAGTACTTAATTTTTCTCAATAGTTATATATCTAACATGTTTAAATTTTATTTGTGTAGAATGTAAGTTCCATGATGTCAGTGATTTTTGTATTTTTCATTCAGCAATAGCACACTACATACAGCAGGTGTTCAACGAATATTTGTTGAATGAATGAATAAATCTATAAAATGAGGATAATAGTACCTACCACGTAGTACCCCAGATTGTGAAGATTAACTAAGTTAGTGAATATAGTACATCTAGACTGTCATACCTCTCCAGTAGCTAGCATTACAGGCACATGCCACCATGCCTGGCTAATATTTTTTTGTAGAGATAGGGTCTTGCTATGTTGCCCAGGCTGGTCTCGAACTTCTGGGCTCCAACGATCCTCCTGCCTCAGCCTCCCAAAGTGCTGGGATTACAGGTGTGAGCCACCGTGTCCAGTGTAAATCCTTTTTTTTTTTTTTAATTATCTAACTGCTTCTTACCTAGCCATGATATAACTAAATTGCTTGCTGCTTACGTGAGCTTATGCCGTCTGCCACTTGGATAAGAGGTAAAACTAATATTTCCATTAACTTTCTTCACATTACCAGATCAGCTTCTTTACTTAGCATATATGGTCACTTTCCTCGAGCAAAGTCAGCCTTCGTGGCTATGGTGCGCATGTTAATTGCCATGGGGCTGGTGTGCCACTCAGATGGCCTCATGATTGAAACGTGGAACTTACGGGAGCCCCAAGACGTTGTTGGTTGTTCCCAAGGATCTGGCATATGGAAGCTAGGAAACTGGGTGCACTTTCAAGAGTTTATAACTTGTTGAATACTTTAGATGCAGGTCCTATAGGACATGCATTGTAAGTATTTTTACATAAAAACATGCAATTCTCAGCAATCTTGTGAGTATCCCTATGTTACAGTGTTGAAGAAAATGAAGCTCAGAAAGGTTTAAGTTACTTGCCTAAGGCTATATAGCCAGTAAGCGGTGGAGTTGGAATCCAAATCTATTATAGAATCATGTGACCCTACACTGCCTTGTGTAGAAATTTTTAGTTAAGGTTATCAATGGACTGTATATTCTTCTATGACTTGCCTTCTTTTTTAAATGTAATGTGCACATACAGTTTGAAAAGTCAGAATTCTACAAGGCTTGTGAGTGAAAGCAGCAGTCTCTTGCCCTTCCTGCCCTGAAGTTATTTCCCAGAGTAACCACGTCCAGCTCTGTTTTGTTTGTGGCTGTATCCGTTACTCAGAGCAGTGGTTCTCAACTGGAGGGTGATTTTGCCATCCAGGAGACATTTAGCAAAGTACGGAGACGTTTTAAATGGTCACAACTAGAGGGGTTGCTACTGTCATCTAGTAGACAGAAGCTAGGGGTGCTGCTGAATATCCTACAATGCACGGGACAGGTACCCCCCCAAAACCCTCCAAAACCAAATACACAGTCCAAAATAATGCCGAGGTGGAGAGAACCTGACCCAGAATAGTGTTTGACATACAGTGCGCATTCAATAAATATTTGTTGAATGGACTTCATTTAGCCACTTATTCCTTCCTGGAGTTTGCTTTCTTCTGCATTTCCAGAAAGCATATATATTTCTTGATTTTTCGGTATCAACTATGGAAAAGAGGATTTAACTCTCACCATACACCTTCCTCAAACACCTTTTCCTTCTTTCCTATCCTTTCTTTTTGTTTAATCAAAACTTCGTAAATATTCACTGAGCCGTGGACTCAATTGACTTGACTTTTTGGTTTCTCTAGAGCTAATAACATATCTCTTACTAATTTGTTTATTATTACGTTGGGTTCTCTAAAGCTAATAATATACCTACAATTAAATAAAGTGTTTACATTTGTTAGTTTTTTTTTTTTTGAGACAGAGTCTCACTCTCTTGCCTGGGGCAAGTGCCATGGTGTCAGCCTAGCTCACAGCAACCTCCAACTCCTGGGCTCCAGCGATCCTCCTGCCTCAGCCTCCCGAGTAGCTGGGACTACAGGCATGCGCCACCATGCCCGGCTAATTTTTTTCTGTATATATTTTTAGCTTTCCAATTAATTTCTTTCTATTTTTTGGTAGAGACGGGGTCTCGCTCTTGCTCAGGCTGGTCTCGAACTCCTGAGCTCAGAACGATCCGCCTGCCTCAGCCTCCCAGAGTGCTAGGATTACAGGCGTGAGCCACCGCGCCCGGCCTTAACTTTCAATTAAAACTAAGGATTAGAGGTTTTACTTGATTGACTTCTTTGATTTTATTTTATTTATTTTAATTTTTTTTTTTGGAAAGGAAGGCTTTATTTCTCATAAAGTGTTACAGCCTATGGGTGGTCATTCCAACAGGTTGGAAAGGTAAGTCCCAGCCAGACGCCAGGAACACAGGCTTTAAGGCAGGGACAGAGGGAACAGGAATTTATACTGAGCGAGACGGCCAAATATACCTATTGCTAACTGATTGGTCAGCTGTAACACTGATAATGTTTAGGAGTACAGTTTGAGGTTACATACCATATACTTTCCTAATACTTGTTGAAAATCTGCAGCAACGGCATTGGTTGGAGAAAAATGTTCTTGTGACATCAAAGGATTTCTTGTAAAAGTATCGCTGACCTGGGAAAATTAATGGAAATATTTAACCTATGTAGATCATTTTGACTGGGGAATTACAGAGCGAATGTTCGTCTGAAGCAAGGTCTGGTAGAAACCTGAAAACAAAAGAAAGCACAACACTTTCGGCTTTTTGGTGGCAGGGCATCCCCTTCCCATTTAAAGATGTGGTTATTTATGAAAACATCGCTTGTGCCAGCCGTGCCCACTGTTGCTGCACAGATTAGAACCTCATGCCGTGTGACTGCAGGAGCTACCTTGAGTCTTTGGTATATCTGAGGGCTTGCAGGGAAGAGCAGATGTTTGCCTCTGGCGGACAAGGAAAGATGGGAGTCCGTGATATTTTCTAAATCGTGCTTTCATTTCCTTCTCCTATCTCCACCCTCAAAATCCATTAAACAATAATAAAACAATGCTAACTATATGTCATGACGCTATCTTTCAAATCCCAGTTATAGGACATTTCAAAATCTCAGGAGAGAATTCTGTACTTACTGTCATATTTTTCAGAAACAGTAGTAACAACTACACGGTTAGTAATTTTGTGTCACCTGGGTTTAGAAAAGTGGTAAAGTTTGGATGTTTTGTCATAAGGGGCAGAGAGAAAAAAATTCAGGATATATTCAGTTAAATGGCTAACTGTTTAGCATCTACACTGTAGCAATTGCCTAGGCATAACTGTGGAGTGAATTACAATATTTAGGCTTTATAATCCTGGACTTTATATGTGGTTATAGTTTGAGTTAGGTTAAAACAAGTCAATACACACTAAACAGATAAATGCATGATTCATGAATGTATGTAAGGATAACTACTGTATTCATAAATATAGGATAGCTGACTGATTTTTCCATTAGTATATTTTTAAAAATATTTATCCCGCATTATATATTTGTACATAAATTAGAAGATTGGTATCATTACTTTTTAAGATACTGTCTCAACCATGAAATTACCAGTATAATGGTTTAGCTCTAGTCTGTCTCAAAGACTACCTTTAATGAACTCTCCTTCTGCTCAGAGACCAATTCAGGGTGATATGAGCAGCACGTGATATCTATTGAGAAGGTTAATTACCCTGTAAGATATTTATAAAATGTGATGCAGCTACATAGGAACATACACATAAATACTCTTATTTACCATTGTTTATATTTGCTGGCAATTCTCAGTTAAAACTTTCCCTGGGGATAGTATGTCTTGATTAAAAAAAATGTTTTTTTTCATTTAAGTGATTCATATACTCTAACACAAGTGTCTTTAGAATACTGATCTCAAAAAATTTTGATCACATGTCTCCTCATGTATATAATTATTTGTAAATTAAATACATGGTGTATTGAAAAATTATATTAATATTATAATAGTAAAGCTTGATTTTTTTTCTTAGTTTTAAAAACAAAACAAATATAAAGAGAGTTTCTAATACGTCTGGGTGGATGGTCCTTACTTTAGAGTTGGGCAAAGCGTGGAAGCAGGAGACAGATGAGGGATGAGGGTAAGAAATCGCTGACGGTCATGAATGGCTCTGCCTTCTAGACAGCAGATGAGTGATACGCTTTTGGTTAGTGACACTATTACTAACAAACTATAAAACAGAGACCTCATAATTTTAGTAACTGAAAAAGTCCTTACAGTAGTATAAAGGAGTACTTACTTTTTTAAGAAATGCAGATGGTGCCACAGTCTCCAAAGCACTGTCTGCAGCACATACATAAGTGATTCCATCAATAAAGAGAGTATGGTAGACGCAGCTTTGAAAAGGATACATTTGTTTACATGATAATATTGAAGCAATTACGTACCCACACAGAGAATTTAATTTCATTTTTCAAGCTCTCATTAGTGGTATAAAAACTATACAGATAACTTTTTACACTCAGAATAATTGGAAGGTCTTTCATATATTTGAAAAGTTAAAGTAAGCTATGTTAAATCAAAAGTCTATAAAATTTGAATATGTATTTAAAAATTGAATCTATAATAATAAATTACATTAAAGAGAAAACTAATAATTTTGTCATATATATATATATATATTCAAAATGGCTTTGATAGAAGTCACTCACATTCCAAGACCGAATCAAGAGTCTGACCAAATAGAAAATGCTATGTTTTCTGATTTTTACTATCTCTATATTTTTTGATAGACATATTTAATTTGGGCACTTCTTGGCCTTCTATTATAGATTAAAATTTAAAACCAAATATTCTAGAGAATAGGATGAGTCAGGGAAGGGGGAATGAAACATCCCATAGTTCGTTAAAGTGTACCTTATCCTGATCCTTTTCTGCCTTCTCAGAGTCCCATTTTTTTAGGAGGCTCGAAGACTCTTGGAAAGTGCCTCCAAATCCAGAAAATGCAGGAATATGGCAACAAGAAGGGTTGCTTGCTTTTCCCGCCTTATCTTCTTTAGTCAATTTCTTAGTTCTTTTTTTGTTGTTTTTATTTTTATTTATTATGGGTACATAAATATTTGAATTATGAGCTGGTAATTGTTCAAAATGAAACTTATATTAGAACATACCTTACCTTTCCATTTGAATTATGGTCTTTGGTTCAGCTCTAAGAAGCACTAGTCTAAGCATTTTAGCCACTGCTTCCTAGAAATAAATTGTCAGCATTTACTTTGTAGAAGATTGTAGTGTCTTTCATTATTCCCCTCCTAAATTTATCAGTGTTCTAATTAGTTTATTAAGCAAGAGCAGTTTACTAGGAGAACTAATGGGCGGCGATTTATAATGCATGGTAAGAGGCAAGTGGTCATAAACTATTCATATGAATCTGAAGAAAAACATTAAAATAATATATGTATATACATGTAAGTATACAAATACAGGTTGTACTACATAATCCTATTTTTATAATGACATCTTATACACGACTTCAAGGCTGGGAAGTACTATCTAATGGAATATCTTTTCAGTGACCTCTAGTCACTGAAACTATAAATAAAATGTTAATGGATTAAAGATATTCAGCTCTTATTCTCTGAATATCCAAAGCAGTCATCTACCTTTTTTTAAGATAAAAGTTTTTATTCACTATTTTTCACTACTGTCTTTCTAAAAAACAAATAATTGCCAAGAACTCTTACACCTGTTTTCTTATAAGGCTTATGCTTTGGGAGAAAATTTGCAAGATGCTGTGATTATCCAGAATACCTTACATATAGTCAATTATATGAAATCACATTAATTCACTTTAGAAGTGTGAAAGGAATCTGAAAGTTACCCAAGAAGCCTTGAGTAGCCACATTCGTAATTCACTTTTCCATTTTCAGAAAATGACATTTGAAATAAAAACTTTTATGAAAAGGTAGAGGTTATTATTAATGGTAGAAACTAGAACCTGAAACTTGGCATTACTTAAAAAATCCAGGTGGTATTTTCTAGGAAAAGGTTTCCTAAGAAACTTGAAAAAATAAAGGGATATATAAATTCTCACTCTTTTATTAGTACTGGAATATAGCCCCCCACTTCTCCCCAAGTGTGTCTTTTAGAGTATAAGTGTAAACAATGATATCTTAGCAAAATCTGAAACAAAACCATGGCAATATGAGGCAGTAAAATGAGTGACAAAGTGGGTTCCAGTTGTGTTTCCGGAATTAATGTGACGTATGACTTAAGAAAGTGACTTGTCTGGGTCTGTTCCCTCATGGGAATGAAGAGATTAGGCAGATGGTCTTTAGGACCTAGCAGCAGATTAGATCTCATGATTAAATTTTGGCATTAATATTTTTCAAATGAATGTAAAATTTTTTGTGACATTTATTTTTGGCTTTGAGGAAAGATGTGATTTTTTTCCTTTCCTTCCTGCTTGAACTGTTCCTTAAAGCTCCTTGCCATCATTTTTCTAGCCAGCTTTCTGCACAGCAGCCGTGCCAAACCTTTAACCCTTCAATTTTACACTGCCCCACCCCCTTCTATTAATACTTTCTTACCTTCCTGTGTGATTCAGAGACAGAGGCCACTTGGCTTAAGACAGCCTTCAACTTTCTCTCTCCCTTCTTAATTAACCGATTAAACGTTTATTGAGAACCTACTATATCCTAGGCATAGTACACTAGAAAAACAGCGATGAAGACAGTCCACGTTCAACGAATACCTGCTGAACTACAGGTCATTTCTCTGCAGGGCAGAGAAAATTTTTTAAGGGTCTACCGGAGTTGGACCGGGGAGTACAAATTACCGCCCAAACCTGGAGCGCATCCCTAACGCCCGGGCGACGCACGTGCCGCGCCTGCTCAAGATTGGGGGCGGGGCCTCTCGCAGGGCGGGGCCTTCCACGGGGCGGGGCCTCTCGCGGGGCGGGACTTCCAGCGGGGCGGGGCTTCCGGCCGCCCCTCAGCGTCGTGGCCTGAGGGGCGGGTCCGTCGGGCGCCACCCTCAAGGAGCAGAACCAGCGGAGGCGGAGGCACGACCCAGAGGTACCTGATAGGAGCCGCCGGTCAGGGCCAGCTCCGCCAGGACTACTCGGCCATTAGCAATGCAGCTGTAGGTGATCGTCATAGTGGGCGGGGCGGGGGCGGGGCGGGACCAAACCGCCGGCGACGGCCTCAGGGCGGTGACGAGGCGGAGCTCCGGCGGGGGGCAGTGTCTGCGCAGGCGCGGGGAGTGATTGATGGGTGGGGGAGAGGGGCGGGGCCTGAGCTGAGCGGGGGGCGGGGTCTCTGAAAAACCTACTTTGGAGGCTGGAGCTTTCTCCTTCCTGGTTATCCTTAGACTAATTTGTCGAGAGCCAGCTTACTTCATATTGCTTACCTGCTTGTGATTCATCCGCAATCCAGGACATGTAAAATGTAGGCCTTGATTTAAAACAAAATTCGTGCATTAATTCAACAACATTTGCTGAACTCCTACTATGCACTAAAGACCTTAGATCCCTGGCTATGGGAAGATGCAGGCCCTGATTCTGAGAAGTCCATATTCTAGTAATTCTATAGTAGTGGCTGCAGAGGCAAGTGGGGACAAGTGCCAATCTCAAGGGATAAGAGTGCGCTGTGGTGGGAGGATTAACAGAGTGTTGCAGGAGCTGGGAGGGCGAGCGAGTCTCTCCAGGTCACTGTCCGACTCGGAGGATGGATGTGCATTCTCTGAGTGCGGGGGAAAGAAAGATGGGACAGTCTAGGGAACAGCTTTGTAAAGGCTTGAAAGGAGGAGGCAGGATTTGGGAATGCGTATAGGTCAGTGTGGCAGGGACAAGGTGTGGGAGAGGGGGTCGGAGGCGAGAGCGGAAGGACCGGTAGAATGACTGGTTATCCCAGACTTTGGGCCCTTTGATGAGAATTTTTCAAACTGTGAGCTTCAGATAAGCTTGTGTGTTTTCATCACTGAGATACCGTGGCAGAGTGTTAAGAGCACGGCCTTTGAAGTGAGACAAACTTGGATTCAGATATAGGCATCGCCGTTTACTCTGTGCCTTTGCTGTAACTTAACCTTTCTGAGACTCAGTTTCATAATCTATAAAATGGGGATAGTTGGACCCCAGGGGGGACTTTTAAAAAAGTAAAGGAAAAAATGGGGATAGTTGTCACAGTTAAAATGAAGTAATTTGTGCAAAATACTATCACATAGTAAATATGCGATTGCAATCCTTATTGTGATAAGTACATTAATGAGAGTTACTTTCTTGCTCCCAACGGTATTAACCTTAAAGGAAAGACAATCAGTGTCCTTCTGGGTGACTGGCGGGAGGTGAAAACAGGTAGTCAATTCACTTTGCTTTAACCCAGTGCAGTCAGATGGGATTGGACAAGGAAGCAGTAAAACTGGTCCGGACTGTAGCTCCTGAGAAAAGTGCCTTGTTGAATCATGTATCTTCCCATGTAGAGGAAATCTTGAATCCGTGTGTCTTACCAGCTTAGAGGTAATGTTTCCGTTACAGGCGCAGCGACAACTGAAAGCACTGGTCACATCACTTCTACGTGGGAAAATGGAATTTGTTCATTCTGAGGTACTGCTTCGCTTTATTCCTAAAAATGAGCTGAATAAGCTTGGCCACACTGCGGTGCCCCTTCTGCGCAGCAGATCGCGGAGCGGAAGGGAACTGGGCAAAGAAATCACGAGCTGCAGAAGTGACGAGAAGCCTCTGACGGTTGGAGAGGCGTGTATGGGACCTTCCCGTCTTGGTCTCATGGTGTCGTATTAAAGCAATCCTGTGAGGCAGGTATCTTGGGTTCCCGTTGCACAATGCACGTGTCCAGCAGTGTAAACGTAATTTGTAACACAGATGTGTCTTCCTTTGAGCCCTTCTTTTCCTCCCACCCAGCTTTCGGCACGGCGGTCGTTTTGCACCTTTCATCCTGTCCCGCAGGGGCACGCTGTCCCGCTCCTCCCGCTGTCTCGCCTCCCCGCGTGCCCCCGTGTGCCGCATCCTGCCCACAGCTGAAGCCTACTCGAGCCCAGGGCTGGGGGCCTGCGGCCTGGGGGCCCCGGTGGCCTCTGGATCCTCGAGTGCGGCCTTGGGACCGAATCCCGACGTGGAGTTCGGATTCGCCTGGCAATGCCCGGTTAAGTCGAGATTCCCCCCTTGCCGCCTTCTCCCTGGGGCGGCGTCTCTGCGCGTGGGGCAGGTGGGGGTTGGGGGGGGGCTCATCTGCTTGTGACCTTCATCCCTTGAAGGTGGCACCTGCCGCCGAAGTTTGTTTCTGTCCGTTTCTGGCCATCAGTCACACACTCCCCTTGGAACCTGGGGGCCCCTCAGGAGCTTCGGTTCCCTCTCAGCCACTCTAGTGGCCCTCCTGGGACGAGGAAAATGCGTGCCTCGTGCCGTTCCGGGCTGTCTCGCACCGCGCCTACCTCTCCTGTCCTGCCCTTCACTCTGCTGTCACATGCGGCGCGGCTTTGGGACCTTGCCTCGCCTGGAGACGGAAGTCCCGGGACCCCCAGCGTACCAGGAGTCTTCTTATCTTTGGGGTCTTCTCTGTCACCGCCCGCTTCCTCGCAGGGACTCTAGCCAACTGGAGTGCTTCCTTCTGACTCTGCGCCCCCTGGCGCGAGGAAGTTCCCGCCGGTCTGGGGGGACCTCTGACCACCGAGGCGGTCTCCCGGCGTGTGCCATGAGCGCTGGCGGCCCGAAACCTCGTCTTTCCGTATTCTCCGTCTTCAGGCAGTTTCCAGAACCTGTTTGGAAGCTTGTAAGAGCTGAGAATCTTTTCCTCCTTCTTACCCTCCTCTTCCTCTGGCTCCCCGCCCCGTTTTCTTCATTCTCTCTGTGCCAGAGGGAGCGACCGAGGATAAAAACCACGGTAGGTAACACACAGCACCACGGCTGTTTTCGCCTTTCCCGTGGCAGTCTGCCAGAGTCTGGGCGGCGGCAGCCAGAGCGGCGGGAGGCCGGATTCCTGGGAAGGGGAAACGGGACGTTTCGCTACTGTTCATTTCTTTCCCCGGATGCTTCTGGACATCCTCGCCGCCTTTGTCAACTGGCGAGTCCACTGTCACTGCTCTTTAGAGGAATGACCAGAAGGAAAAGTCATTCATTTTTGAATCGTCCCAATTCTCAGGTGGCTGGAAGTTTGTACACAGTCTGTCGACTGGAGGCTTGCAGACACTCAGTGATTCAGGAGGCTTCTCGTTAGGTGTTGACGTTCCCCTGCAGAGGATTGTTCTTTTGCTTACTGTTGTCCTTCACAACGGAAATCTTTTCATAGTTTTTTTTTCCTTAGGGAGTGTTATCACTGTAAAATTACAAGCAATGTAACGGTAAAACCTCTCTATTTTTCCCATCCCATGAAAATGACAACTGGAATCATCTAATTCATATTTGTCTTTTCTTTTTTATGCATTTTTGTATTTAACATTAATGGATATTTACATATATATTTTTCTGAAATCTGCTTTTATTTTTTAAATTAATAATTATGTTTTCTTTGACTATCATATATATCTCAAATATTTTCCTCGGGTTTGTCATTGGAATTTTCTTTTTGATGTCTATTCTTTTTCAGACGTTTTTGCTTCTTACCTACTCAAACATGTCAGTACATTTCATCGTGATGTTGGGCCTTAGTGTCATGCTAGGCAGGGCCGCTTATTCTGTCCCATGTACAGATATTCCCTTATTTTTCTTCTGTTACGATTGTTTGTTTTAATGTTTAAATCTTTAATCCAACTAAGATTTGTTTTTGTGTCTCCTGTGAGGTAGGAATTCGTGTCTTCCCAAATGGGCAGCCAATTATCTCATACCACTTACTGAATCCTCTATCCCTTCCCCACGAATTTGAAATGCCACAAATTTGGAACGGTAAATATAGACTGAAACCCTGTCTGTACATTGTTAATTGGACTTTAGAAACTAAAATCCTCTCTATACACTGTTAACTGGACTTTAGAGTTGATTTACTTGTGGATTTCTGTGCTAATATCACAATGATTCAGTAATTATAGCTCAAATGGCTTTGAATTTAACAAATTGGAGAGAATTGATATATTTACAATACGGAGTCTTTCCCTTCAGGAACATGGGTTGTCTTTCTATTATTCTTTCTATTGACTTTCTGTAAAAGTACTGTACGTTTTTTCATAAAGGCTTAGCAAATTTTTGTTATGTTTATTCTGGGGCATTTTGGTTGCTCTTGTAATGGAATTTATTCTCTATTGTGTTTTCAAACTTTCTGATTCCTTTTTTTAATTTCAAAATATTAAAGGGATACAAATGTTTTTGTTACATGGATACCTTTTATAATGCTTAAGTCAGGGCTTTTAGTGTGCCCGTCACCCGAATAGTGTTCTTTGTACGTGACAGGTAGGTTTTCACCCCTGCCCTCCTTCCTCCCGCCCCTCTTCTTAACTTCCTATGAACTTTACAGTCTTTGTGCCTGTGTGTGCCCGTTGACTAGTTCCCAGTTATTAGAGAGTACATGTGGTGTTTGTCAAACTGGCTAATTCTGGCATGTAGAAAATCTTTTGACTATATTTAGTTATTTTGCATAGAGCCCCTGCTCCATCGCATTTAAATTTCCTTAAGGCCAGAGGCAAAGCTCTATGTGAACACGACGTAGGATGCTGTTGTTGACTGTTGTGTTAGACTTTTCTGCTACTCTCAGCAGTCAGTGGAGGGGAGCTCAGGTAACAGTGCTTTTTGTGGAAACTGGATAATGCTACAGGGTAGTATAGCGGGAGGAGGGACTCTGGAGTGAGGCAGACCTGGCGCTGAATCCTGACGTTGCATCTCTGAACCACAGTTTGTTCCTTAGGCTTATCTTTGAACCTAACATGTAAAATGAGCTAAAGCATGTAAAGCATAGAGCATGCGTGACCGGCTCCTGGTAGCTATTCACAATGGATGGCAGTCATGATCATCATGGTTCCATATTGTCGTGTACCCAAATCTGTCCAAGGAGGTGCACATTTAAGAAAGCACACCTGGCCTATGCGAGGCGATTATACGTTCATTGAACATATTTGAGTCATCATTTAAGGCACGTGTTACAGAAATTTCCTAAAATTCTTCCGTTTGAGAAATGTGTTATATGGCAGTCTCTCCTCTCTAGCTAGTGAGTTTCCTGAGCACAGAGGCCAAGCGTTACCCATCTTGTTGTCCTCAGTGCCTCATACAGTGGTGGACACACTGTAAGTGGCTGCATTTCATAGTATGAAGTACAATAGTTTATGTAACCATTTTACTCCTATCTCTACTTTTTTTTTTTTTTTTGCTAATACAAAAGAGGTTGGATCTTTGCTTGGAAGTGTAGCCAAACTTAAGAGAGGCTGTATAGGTGGTGAACACTGAAGGCCACCCAAATGTAGGCATTGCACTGTACTATCGTTGGTTTTTAAATCTAATTGGTATGTCAGAGCCAGCAGAGGGAGCACAGAGCACAGCTTTGAAGGAGAAAGCCAACTACAGCTGTGCTGGGGCAGGATTAAAAAGGCCACCCAGGGCTTTCATAGAGGAAGGAAATGAGAGCTGGGAGGACGCTCCTTCCCCATCGTCATTCTTGCCTGCCTTGTTCTCTTCTGTAACTCATCCAGGCTCAGCCAGGCCTGTTTTCATCTTTTCTTTTGTCTCTCCCTGCAGCTTCCCACAGCCCTTCCCTTTCCTTTAATCAATCACACAAGAAGACCCATAAATGCCGTCACGTTTTCCATGCTGGTTTCTCTTCTGGTCAGCTCCGTTACTTAGCTCAGACTCAGGGGATGAACATTGGTGAGGGGCCCAGAAAACACCGAGGAACCCGGGAGCCTTGACTCACCATCTCCACTGAACAAGCCGTCTGGGGGACCCAAAGAGTGGGAGAGACGGTGGGGGTTGGTTCTTCTCTGCATGAGGAATTAAAAAGGCAAAGGAGGGCTGGACAGGAAGTGTTGTAGGGAGGGGGTCCCTAGAGAGAGGAGGGAAGGCCACTTCCTGCCTTATCGTCTCGCATAAGCAGATCTGTGGCAGGCACAGAACCACATGTGATGTGTCTCCAACCACAAAGAAGCTAATGTGGGCCAGAGTTTCTCCACTTTTCCCGTGGAGTACCACTAGGATGTTAGTATTATGTGAGAATAAGATTTGTGATTAAATCCGTGTGTGGAACTCTGGTTTTTCTACTGTGGGAGTTCTTTGATCCTTTAGTAGGTAAATTAACGTGGTTTGTGAATCCCTGATAGAAGGGGATGTATGATATGTGGGATTTCCCAACTTCTGTGGAAATGGCATCTTATGGGACAGGTATTCCATGAATTACATTTTGGAAGGTGTCAATATAGGTTTGTCAAATGTTTAAGAAATTAGGTAATTAATCCATGAAATACAGTCTTGAAGCACTTTCAAAAGGGCAGTGTTTTCTAAGGTCTCCTGTGGCTTGCCATTCCTAGGGAGGCGTGGGGGGTGGGTGGGGTGGTGAAGGAGGACTCATCAGAATCCCGAGTGGGGCTTTTTGAGATCTCTCATGTCCCTCCCTACCTGACCCCCGACCCGTGGTTTCCCATTGTCTTCCCCAACTCCAGTGTCTTCCTGGCTTTGACCTTCTTCTCCTCCCCACGTTAACCACCACCATTTTCCATTTAGTCTGCTCACTTATCTGAGACCGTATTATGCCAGCTATAGGCTGGAAGCTTTTGTTTATATAATTTTTCCCACATTCTCCTAATTCCTCTTCCATCTTTCAAAATCCAGCTTAAGTCTCAGCTCTTCCAGAGGTCTCTGGTAATCCACCAGCCTACACCACTTATTTTTTACATTATTGATTTCAGCCTTTAATTGCATACAGCCAATTCTTTGTTAACACATGTGTTGGGTTTCAAAAGTTTACAAGTTGATGGGAATGTAGAGCACATTTCTCTGCAGAAATACTGTAGCTGAATTAAGGTACATTTGCAATAAAAATAGTGGAAAATAATCTCCAGTGATTAAACAAATCAGAACTCTAGTGGTTAAACAAACAGAGAATCAATAAGACTGAATCGGCTTATTCTCATTTATCTTGGTGCTGGTTTTTAAGGAAAAGTAGGTTTAATTAAAGGAGGATGAAGAGGTATTGGAAATTCGTGGATACTCTAAATGGGTCTTATGGGGCAATTTCACAGAAGACGTGTACTATTTGTTACCTTTTCTTTTTTTTTTTTTTTGAGACAGAGTCTCACTCTCTTGCCTGGGGCGAGTGCCATGGCATCAGCTTAGCTCACAGCAACCTCAAACTCCTGGGCTCGAGCAATCCTACTGTCTCAGCCTCCCAAGTAGCTGGGACTACAGGCATGCGCCACCATGCCCGGCTAATTTTCTCTATATATATTTTTAGCTGTCCAATTAATTTCTTTCTTTTTTTGTTAGAGACG